>JAQFZW010001371.1:0-28169 GCA_034687055.1 Heteromurus nitidus
GAGGAAGCAGAAATGTGCAAGAACACAATTTGTGAGCCAGGGAAATTCAGGTATGTTGTTGTCTGATTGCAAGAAAATTTATAAGCAGTAAACAGTATCAGTAGATCCATGTACTTGTAGGTGCCGATCAAATAATATTTGCATTCCCTATGCCAAGACGTGTGATGGTGAAAACGACTGTAAAGGTACTTTTTTGATTGTTGCATTGATGATGCATGTTGCATGATGAAGATGTGAAATGTAAAAAACCTTAATCGATCTGTGCTTGTAATTTGTGCAGACGGGAGCGACGAGCAGTTGGGGATGTGTCCCCAAAGGCGGAACCACTGTCAGAAAGACCAATTCCAGTGTGAAGACAGCGATAAGTGTTAGTACTCTGACTGCAAAGTTTATCCCGCTTTTACAATCAAATTCGGGAGTAAACTTGCGTTTTTTATTTTTACAGGCATCAACGCGAGCTTACTTTGTGACTCAATCGCTGACTGTGTGGACGGCAGGTTTTCTTCTATTTTAATTGCTCCAATAGAAACAGAATGAATGACTCGAGCTAAACAATGTTTTGGTGGACCTTGCTTTTCAGTGACGAGGCAGACTGTATTCCATGTACTTTTGGTTCCTGTTCGCACACTTGCGTGGTGAAAAAGTCAGCGGGGGTGCTGAAACAAAACTTTACGTGCGAGTGCAATGAGGGCTACTGGATGACACACTCTGGCAACAGATCTTATTGCCAAGCCCGCGGAGAAGATGCGTTCATGCTCCTCGCAACAGAGAACCAAGTGCTCAAGACGAATCCCTCCAAGCCGCTAGTAGATGACACGGAAACGCTGATGACTGACACTGCCTTCCATTCCAAAGTGGAGTCACTCGATTATCTACTGGAGACTGATGGGGTCGTTCGTGTGTTTTACACGACGAGCACTCGTCGTTCCATTCAGGAACTGACCATCTCCTCCCACGGCCACTCCAACAGTTTATCAAGGCTTGAGAAGCGCGAGGATGTGCCGTCTACTATTGACGTGGTATGTGTGTCCATCGAAATTTTTGACCTTATACACTAGACGAGAGGCACGTTCATTCAAGGAAATGATTCCTTTTAGATCACTGGCCTTGATGAACCAAGAGGAATTGCAATTGATTGGGTGGCAAAACGAATTTACTGGCTGGACTCTGGACACCGGACTTTATCTGTGAGCACGTTGGATGGAAAGACGAGAATGGCGCTAATAAGCAAAGGACTCGTCGAACCTTTCGAAATCGTGGTGGATCCTGAATCAGGGTATGAGCTTGCGTGACTTGAAATCTCAGTTCCAAATGGTTCTACATACAAAATAATACATTTACATGACGTGGAGTTTACATGTTTAGGCGCATGTTCTGGTCGGATTGGTCGGACCAAAGAATCGGGGTTGCACAAATGGATGGAAACGGAAAGAAAACTTTTGTTCAATCCCCTTGTCCCATGGGCCTTGCCATAGATTACCCGGCGAGAAGGCTGTACTGGACCGATATTAAGAGCCACACTTTGGAAACAGTGACTCTGGAAGGGCGTGACCGTAGAGTTGTGAAGAGATTCAAAGGAGGTTTGCAGTCAGAGACTTTATACCAATTTTCATTTTGTCAGGTATGATCTCATTCCTTTCATTTCTGCCAACTTTAGGTGACATGAAGCCGAACAGGATAGATGTATTTGAAGACTGGGTGTATCTCACAACCTACCACATGGACAAGATTTATAGAATGGATAAGTTCGGAAAGGAGGAACCCATTCACTGGTTACAGGGTGCCTCGGATACAGTAATTGTGCAGTCGAACAAGAAACGGCAGGGTGAGTCGTTATCCAACTCCACATTTTCGTTATTTCGAAAGCTTCGTTTTACCCTGGAAAATGTTTGTTGTAGCTCGTAACCCATGCGAAAGAATGGTATGTCAGCACCCTGGGATTTGCCTGCTCTCTGGGAACAACACAGTCTCGTGTGTTTGTCCTGATGGGAAAGGTATGCGCAGCTCCTCCAATAAAACTCACGAGATATATACCTGCAAGTCTGTAACAGCCGATAAGTGCGATTTGAAGTGTAAGCAAGGCCATTGTGTTATCGAAAACGGGGTGCCGAAATGCGTTTGTAATCCGCTGTACGAAGGACTCTTGTGCGAGGTATACAGATGCTCTGGCTACTGTCAAAATAAGGGAATGTGCTATCAGGACTTGATGGCCATAATGGATCCGGGTGGCAAAGTGCCGCTAAAAGTAAGCATTATTTTCCATTATCATGAATTCTTCATAAACGAAATCTTCAAGACATTCATTTGTTTGTTGATTCAGTGCAACTGCCCTCCCGACTACACTGGTGATCGTTGCGAGACTCCCATTGTTTCATGCAGAGGCAACTGCAACAACAATGGCAAGTGCAATGAGACGACGAACTCGTGCTCGTGTCCTGCTGGATACACAGGTCGACTCTGCGAGTCTTGTCAAATGCTCGGGTGCGAGAATGGAGGTGTGTGCACACTGGAAATGAAAAGTAAGCCGTTCTGCCAATGCCCGAAAGGGTATTCCGGCTACAGATGCGACAAGTCCATTTGCGATGGTCCATATTGCTTGAATAAGGTAGTGACGAGCGACTTTTATTGTTTACACTTGTTCGATGCGCTTCGTTTCATTGTGATTTATATGTTGCACAGGGTAAATGCAAAGTGAAGAATGGGAACCCAGAGTGTAGCTGCTTATCGGGATATAAAGGGAAACGGTGCGAAGAGGATATCTGCGAGCACTTGTGCTACCACGGTGGTATGCTATCCTCTCTAACTCACATATTGCATAATATCAGATATTAGAAAGTCCATCGTTTGAGCATGCGTTTGTTTTGCCAGGACGTTGTGAACCTAACGCCAATGGATTCGCATGCATCTGCTCCAGACCGTATGTCGGGGTGAGGTGCGAGTACAACTTGTGTGAGTGTCAGAAATGCAGTAAGACCATTCCCAAGTGTCAGTGTCCTCACAACATCAACACTCCTGAAGAGTACTGCTATGGCTCCAACAGCTCCCTCAGCATTCGCTGTAAGCCATCCTTCTGCAAGCACTCTGGCAGCTGCGTAGTAATTGATGACAAACCGTACTGCAAGTATGTTGCCATTATTTTTACCCCTGGGATATATGCTTGTATAAGACCTGCTCTGGACCTTGGTATGGCTTTCTTTGTTCACAGGTGCCCGGACACGTGGGTGGGATTACGATGTGAAATTTCAGCACCAGCGGACAAGCCTTGTCAGTCGCGTTGTTTGCATGGTGGGATTTGCATGATGCAGGATGCGTTCCGGAAACCCGAATGCAAGTGCCTGCTCGGATGGACTGGGCCGCGTTGCGAATTAAAAACGTCATGTGGAAGCGGTTTTTGTTTTAATGGAGGTAAGTTGAACTGATTTACTTGAGGCTGCTCCATTGCTTCTTCGGAAATTTAGATTAAAATTGTGAAATGCTCTTGTAGGCACATGTGTACCAAACATTGACGAATCTCTCCAGCCAACATGCAGATGTCCGGAAGGGTTCTACGGGCTGCGATGTGGGAGCCGAGTGAAATCCTCGAGCAGTGAAAGCACGGGGAATGAGGACAGTGGAGTAACATGGGTTCTTGTGTTGGTGTTTATTGTGGTTGCAGTAAGCGTCGCCGGGTTCTCAGGTTGCATGGCCTACGTTGTGATGAGGAGAAAACAGTATGGTTTCAACCGGTCCGCGTTGCCGAGTTCAATTATTCCGTCCACTACTTTCTCCGACACTCGCTTCTACGTCAATTCTAACTCAATTTATGCTTTTACAGGGGCAGACCTTTCATGCATGTTCGGATGCACGATGCGGGGACAGTTGAAATCAATAACCCCATGTTCTTGAAGGAAGAGGGGGATGAAGACCATGCGTCAGAGCCCAGTCTCATTTTCGATTCGGATAAGGTGAGACGGATTGTCTTCAACTTAGAATTGTGCTTGGAATTAGTAAAAAATTAGCCCGGATTTTGTATGATTTCAGGTATTGCTGCAAGGAACGAATTTTGCGAATCCAGTCTATGAGACAATGTACAAGGAAGGGGAATCAAGCGCGGTGAGCGATGAAAAGAAAGGCTTGCTCCAGGGTGAAGATTTCTCGTCGTCTGGAGATCATCCATTAGCCGATCCACTAGCATAAAGTATACTTACGCCAAGTCTCTGCGAAGAATAGGCGAAGTAGCAGGATTCTTCGAACAGCAGTTGACTATAGCTTTCAATGTCAACTGATCAAGTGACATAATATTATGTATTCTTATCAACGTACAGAATTATGAAGGATGAAGTACACCGTTTCGTACCTGTGTTTGTAATTGTAATGATATGTATTTTACACAGTTTTACTACTTTCTCGTCTTGGTAAGTTTAGTGTATGTAGTGCCACGTTTCACAAGAGAAACACGTATTTCAAACCCACTTTGTCCATTTCTACTAACTCAGTCCGTTCCACTAACTGGCGATAACAAATTGTAACGTATACACTTACCAACCTTGGGCAGGGGTCACCCCTTTACCATTTTATTGATAACAGTAGCGACGTAATGAGTTCTGACTAGCCTCCTGGTGAGCAGTGAGCTCTTGAGCTTCTCAGACTTGTGACGATGTGTCGTTTAAATGGGAAATTAATAGGGCAATGTCGAAGTGTGCCACGTTTTGTATTAGTTGTCTCGTTGTGTGCACTTCCACATGCAGCTTGTATAATATTATAATATTATCAACTCAGCTAGCATTCGAAGAAATCGAACTAGTTTGTGACAATGCAAAATTAAGTTTGCAGCTAGATAGCACTGATTTCAAATGATATTATGTCTTGTAAATAGCAGAGTTGCTTCACCATTACCATATATATTCTTATGACACTACTTTACTACTTACATTTACTACTTATGAAACAGCTTCCTGCGTGCAGCTAAAAACTCTTATTTATTACGAAAATACTTTGTCTGTATTATTAGAGATTAATGTTAAGCGTGAGTGGAAGGTTGTCTACAAGGAAAGAAGGTTGTAATGTTTAGGTGACGAGAGGTTTCATATCATCATATGAGTTTTTAAATGATTTCTGAAAATATTGTGATAACCCGAGATTTGACTATGGTAAGTCGTACAGAGTTGTTTTTTGTTTCTTTTACCCTGAGTTCGCTTATTCAGCCTTTTACCAGATCGGCAGAAAATGTTATATTGTAGTTGTGCGGGGAGGAAGGAATGAGAGTTAGTGAACATTATTTAGATCTTTTTTATAAAAACAATGCACAGATATTATGTTTTAATGTTTTATTTAATTGTTCTACTCCTTTCTGCAATGCATTTTGTCGACATTTCGTAGTTATGAAGAATGTAATAGGAAAAGTGGAGTAGTGGTGATGATCGTCGCTGATGTACATATTTGAGATATGAGGCATGAAGTGGGATGGAGTAATAAATCACGATCATTTTTATATAGGAAACGACTCTAAGTCAGTTTGTCAAATTTATTCTGGCCAAAAGTGTCAATAACGTTTCAATAAACTATACATTTAGAGGAAAGCAGGAAATAGTTATTTATACAAACGAATCGTCAACTCCAGCCCAACCTCTCCTTTTCAGCAAAGGGAGAGAAAAATTGAAACCAGTCAACCGATGATTACAACAGCATTTACAGTCAGTCAATTTCGTAATATTTCATTTGTTACTATACAACGACAACCTTAACTCTACGCTATATAGTCCTAATTCCAACAACCATTTAATCAGAGGGAATCATAATCGCGCTCGAGCAACAATGCCAATTTACAATGCGCATTACAAATGTTGGGTCCACACTACTCACTACGTACAACGTAACTTCTTGGCGAGGAATGAAGCAAAGGGGTTGTCCATGAAACTTTAAATGAGGCAGTGCTGTCTGCATCGAAAAGAATCAATCTCAGCGGAACTCTAGTATATTTCCTCCCAAATCCATAAGGAATCAATAAGTGCATCCGATGAAACCACACCCTTCTTCCCCTCCTAATCCTAATACAATAGAATACGCTTTTCAATTGTCTTTCTGCAAATCGGACATTCCGAAATCCGATCCCCGCAACTCTGGCAAGTTCCATGTCCACAAAGGAATATCTGCAGAGATGCAAGAGAAGTTTCAAGGCCCCATATTCACACATGTTTAAAATAGGCATTAGGCAGTATGTGAGTCTAAAAGCTTACCAGGTTTCTGAGGCGATCCATGCAAACAGGGCAGCACGTTTGCTCCTTGATGTCCAAAAGTTGCTGCTGAAGCTTCTGTACATCATTGTAGTCCTTCGTTCCGTTGTTCAGCAGTTGTGAGTTGTTGGCATTGAAGCCGTGTGCAGCAGCAAGAGCCGCATTATTTGCATGTGTGATGTTATCAGGAGACACTGGAGGCGATATGCTACCTCCCATGCCAGCATGCGAGCTGAGAAGATTTGCATCCAAGCCTGGAGACAAGTTCGAGGGAGCGACCATGGAAGCACAACTGTTGTTGCTGACGTGCATTGCAGCTACGGCTGCCGCAGCAGCAGCCACGTTAGAATTTGATGTAGCCGTGTTCACAGTTGGGGACACCGCGGCCACCGTTGTCGCAGCTCCTCCGGAAGTCGAGTTGTTGTTGTTGACGCTACTATTGTTAACGCTGCCATTGTTGATGGTGCTATTGTTAACGGTACTATTGTTAACGCTGCTGTTGCAGTTATTACTGGTGGAGCCCGGTAGAACAAGGCTCGTTGTTGGAGGCGTCAACACCACGAGATTCGAAGCAGGCTTTGTCACTCCGCCTCCACAGCCTTGCTGCTGCTGCAGTTGCTGGAGAGCGTTGTTCCCGGAGGAGCCGACCACCGAGCTCATTCTCTCGATCGGAGAACGGCAAGTCACGCATTTCTTCATGATACTCGCGCAGTTGGCACAAGCACAGATGTGACCACACGGCTTGAACACGATAGTTGCTCTCTGATCGGAGCACACCAAGCATTCTTCAATCTGAAATACACATCACGAGCGTATTTATCATCATTATTTTCACCACTTGTGTATATCAAATTAAAATTCCTTCTGACAGCACACAAAAACGCTCCCTTCATTTTTCATCATCAAACACAGAACACGCCTGTCGCTGCTCACTTGTAGCAAAAACAGTGTGGAAGCACGAGAAGTGGACGAGTAATACATATGAAAACGTTTCCTCGCTAACACATCATTAACACATGTACGATAAGCTGTCAACAACGAATGACTTACTCTCGACCGGCTGATGACAGGAGAACGGCACAACAAGCATTTCTTGACCCGTGACCCGCAGTGTTCGCACGTGACACAGTGTCCGCACGGCCCGAATACGACTTCCCTCGGTCCATCTGAGCACACCATGCACTCGTCTCCGGCTTCACTTGGATCCAAACTTGGCGTTGGACTTTGTGCCTTAGCCGCTCCTCCTTCGCTTTGGTTCCTGCAACCAATCCATCCACAAACATTAGCATCCTGCAACGTACTTTCGCCGCTCTCGCCCATGCATGTAAACGGTTGAACGACAAAGATTATGATTATTGCGTTGGAGAAGTGGGAACGATCACACCTCCATTGGAATATGGAAGGAGTGGTAACAAAGCATTCTATTATCGCATTAGTGGAACAAGTTGGAGTCGCGTAATACGTTTAGCATCCCATTATCCCGATCGTTGAGAGCTCCATTCATTCATATTTCATGTACATCAACAAATCAGCAGCAGCAGCAGTTGTTCCCACTGCGAACAACTCAGCAAAGCGACAAACTTTCCTTGCATACATCCTTTGCTTGGAGGAGTCCCCACCAAACTCTCCCATCTCCCTTACTTGAGACGTGTAAATCCACGGCCGCCACAAGCAGAAATTTCTCTCTCGATATTTATGATGACGTAGGATAATGCAGAACATAAGCCAAGCGAAGAAATAAAAAAATGGGAAGATATATGCATTAAATGTGACAAAAATTTCAACTTTCTTCCTTGCACCCTTTTCAGGAATAGTCCTAAAATCGGATAAAAACACAAGCCCGTGTCGTGGAAAGGAGAGAGGTGGTAGCTTTAAATTGGAGAAAAAGTGTTTGTAGCACGCGAGTTGGTGAAGCAAGGAGCATCGATGTGAGGATGCTGCTATAAAAGGCAAATGAAAAAGTTGCATACAGCACAACGGAGAATTGTGAAGAGAAAGAAAGATAAAGAGGAAGGAAGGAAAAGAGCACTCGGCGAGAATCAGTATGGCGAAAGGCATTGTGCAGCTCCAGCATCCATTCCACGCTAATAAAAGGAGGAAAAAGTGTTTCACTTTGCTGGCGTAAATGTAGCGTTGTCTCTCCTCCGTCTAGCTCAATGTGCGGAGAATGGAAGATAGAGAGAGAGAGAGAGAGAGAGAAGGAGAAAGAAGAGAACAAACGTGGAATAAAATAATTCATCAAGAGAATAGAAGAGGAAAGAAGACAGATAGCCCCATAAAAAGTAAAAACTATTCTCCTCTTTTACGCTCCACTTCAATTCTTCTCAACTCATGTCTTCCCTTCTTTTCCTCCTTTCACGAGGGGTAGAGAGAGAGAGAGAGAGACGTGAAGAAAACTCGACAGACGTAGTGCCGAGTGCAACATATACGACGACGAAGGGAAGACTAAGGAAAAGGGAAAAGAAGACGAACCTCCAGTTAATGAAATGATACGGTTTGTCTGCATCCCAAGCAACAAACTACCTCTTTTACTTAAATCCTTACTCCAGAAAAATGGGACGGACAGACAGACAGACAGATTACAGAGAAACCAGCCACCTCCTCGATCCTAGTTTTAGCTTGAACTATGTTTTCCCAGAATGTGTATGAACATCTATAGATACAATTATTCCTGGTACACGGAGACTTGTGCAAATGTATTCGTACATTGGGTAGAAACGACGAGAGTTAGTGTAAGGTACGACTTGTGAAAGTCTCGCAGATTTAAGTGGAACCTACTTCTCGTCCCAACTTCGGTTTTGCATTGAGGAGAACTCATACGAACTAACAACCATCCATCGCCATGTGTAGCCCCATTACCATCACCATCAGCATGAGTAGCTACATTCAAATACATTTAGAGGAAACAAAGTTTTGGAAGAAAAGTCGTAGTGTATGTGCTTGACCAACAGAGCAAGTTGTGCGACTGAAGAAAATGCGACAAGGGGAAAGGAAAAGAAGTACGGAGACTCGTGTCGAGGAAAAAGAATAGAATGAGAAAAAAGTAAAAGAAAGTAGAAAGTGGGAGAAAAATATGTATGAGAGGGAGAGAGAAAGTTTGATGGGAAAATAGTTGAGAAAGAACGAGTCGGCGGATGAAAGACTACCAACAATATGCACGGAAGCAAATGCGGAAAGAGGACGGAGAGATGGTCCACGGAGCACATTCATTCCTACCAAACTACACGTACAATGGGCAAGTCGGAGAATTTGTGTCCATCCTTCGCTCATGTCTCCTCACATCATTTCCTTCAAGACGGGATGAGCTGAAACGATGACTTTGTGACGAAGAAAGAAAAGAATAATCCTAACAACAGCCGACTTTCCCCACACCACAATCAACTCGTTCTCCTATGGAACGAGCTAAAAGCATTTCATTTTTGTCTTTACGTTTACTTTTCATTCTCCTGTTGTCCGCTAAACATTTTTCTCTTCTACTTTCCTCGTCTCCAACTTGTTCAGGCGTGTAGGTTATAAGCTCGACATATGTGTCACTATAATGGTTTTCACCAAACTTTCTATGAAATCAGATGAGAAAAAGTGAAAAATGAAAACTTACGTGACATTCCGCTCGCTGCGCGACTGTTGTAGGGCACGACACAAGTTCGGATCTGAAAATCCCCATAAAATTGAGTCTATTAGAGAGGCGCATGAGTAGCAATTCAGGGCGAAATTCAGCAAACTCTGGCTGCATTGAATTAAAACGAATTTTTGCTCTGCAGTGTGCGACGTGAACGCACACAAAACATATATAAAAGTGCGACAAGAGGAATATTGAACTTACCCGGACAAAGATCAAGTGCACATTGAGATTTCTTATTCCTAATCGTCATATCAGCACCGTTCGCTGCGAGGAAGATGGCAATGGAAGCGGACGACTTTCTATCCGAAGCTGCCGGACCCAATCCAATGATGAACTTTTGGCCGTGCAACAAAAAAAGGGAGAGAGTAAAAAAGAAAAGAAAACACGTTGAGAATGTAAAAATGAAATTGACTTGCACCACCATTCGTCCTAGTCATAGCCATCGTCGTCGTCGTCATCCTCCTCCTCACTTCTCACTCAATTCTCTTATTCAATATATACGGAATCGAGTGCGAGCGTGGAAAAAGTGGAGGAGAGAAAAGAATTGTAATACAGAAAGAGACTCGCGTTCACGCCAACTTTTATCCCCTGTCCTTTTCCATAACGTGGAAAAACATTCGTGTGCTCACATACATAAAACTACATAAACTCTGCCCGCTGACAGAGTTACGAATCAAACAACTTTTTCCACCAGTTTCTATTAGGAAAAGGGTACAGTACAGTGCAGGCAGACACACACACACACACATATTGCTCACACATTTATTTACACCAGTTCAACGTTGTTACGTTTACCAGAGCGAGAGCGGAAGGGTCACGACTGCACCATTTTATGATTATTCCCTTTCTCGTTTCCTTATTCAGTTTGCACGTATTTTTTCTTTTCCTCTTTTTCGCTTCTTCGTGCTTTCTCCACTTACGAGACATCCACACAACATAACTTTCGCAAAAGGCAATAAAGATGTTGACGGTTGGGCGGGCACCCGACAGTACCGCCCCATCATATCATTTCACTTTCTCCATCTCCTCATGCATGCACCCATTCCTTGATGCATATATGCTCTCCTTTACTCCGGTTGCATGCATAAAAAGAGAAAGATGTGCGGAGATATCAACAGCTCCCAGCAGCTCGCACACTTTTCCCCTAATTCAGCACAAGACTTATAAGAAGAGGAGCGAGCAAGATGTTAAGTAGGCTTAAGACATCTTCCTTTTCGCACATTAAGTCTGCCTCAAGTTGGACAAGGAATATATTGTGGGAAGGAGAAAGTTGGTTGCGAAGAAATCCTATCATTGCTACATTTCCTCAATAAATAAAACATATCGACTCAATTAACATCAACAGTGATCATCTTGAGCGAAGCTTCACTTTCCCTCTCGCTTCCTCCGTCGTCGTCCTGTTATGCATCATGTCTCTACATCGGAGGTCATTACAGCCGCAGCTATAGTGTTGCAAGCGTGACACCAGCCCACATGCGACATCTGCTCGAGAGTACGAATCAAAGGTTCACAACGAGAATATGGCAACAATCGCAACTTCTCACAAAGAGTAGAGAAACAAGTGTGAGAGAGGCACATTATGCGAACTCTCCCTACTGACTTCTCCTCTCTTCAAGACATTCCTGTAATTCCATTAGCGTTAGTCAGATCAAGTTGCTTTCTCGAGAGAGACGGCGAAGAAGCTCCTTCGCTCCACATCGTCGAGTCGAGTCTGTACAGAGGCAGACTGTGAGAGAATCAAAACTATTTAGACGAGAGAGAGAGAGGGAGAGAGAAGCTCGGCATTCCCCAGAGTGTTCCCATCTAAATGATACAGTGTGGCTAGAGAGGGAGAACGTGCGACGATAGCAAATATTTTTCTAGAAATCCTATCCCATTTTCCCCACTTGCATTACTCCAGAGATGAATTGATGGCCATATCATGATGAGACAATGGGAATAAGAAAAGGAAAAGTTGTTGAAAGACGGGTCTTAAAATATAATTTTCTATCTGTCTCAAAAACTAAATCACTTTCCTCGAACATGCGGCGTCCCATTATTCCAGCACTTTCTCCAATCTATCCATACATGTCTCCTTTGGCCTTTGCCTCTACTCCGCTCCTCTGCTGCTGTTCCCTGTCAACACAGCAGTTCGCTGACAGGAAATGGATCACAATAATAACGCCTCGCGCAAACAAGACGTAACTTGGCGCGACAATGAGAAGGGAGTAGGCAGACAGGAGTACGGGGATAGGAGAAAAAAAGAGGAAATATATTGTTTGACGGGTGGCATGAACCCTATGTTTCATGATCATGTGGGATTACAACCAGTAACTCGCAGTTTCAGAGGAGCAATCGGAGAAACCTTACACCTTGTGGACAACTCTTTATAATTTCCACCGGTCTAACAAAAAGTATTATATGGCAAGTTCGTTTCGAGAACACTTTTAAAAGTGGTGTAATAACGTGGTTTTGCTCACCCAACACTTTCAACCTTTTATATTAGCTACGATGACGGTGGACTCAATTTCGTCTCAACTTCAACTCAAAAGAAAAAGATGATATGTGTGAGCGTGAGGTACTTTTTCTATTCTCAATTCCAGGGGAAATCGTCATCCAAAGTACACAAATCAGAGAATGAGAATAAAGGAACACGTCTAACTTTTGAGTGGAAAACGACTCGTGATGCAAAAACAGTCATTCAATTCTTTTTAAGAGCGAAATGAGTGTGAGCATGTACCTATTGATGGCTTTAATTCGGTGCATTAAAAACGTGGACGAAGGCAATAAATTTGGAGTCGAAAGTTTTTTCATATTCCTTACCTTGCTGACGTCCTGATGAACATCCTGAAGCTGGCGAAGTTGGGAGAGGGTGTGATGACGCAAGGCTTCGTGAAGAGGGGTATCTCCATCCTTGTCAGCCAAATTGAGATTTGCGCCCGCCCGCACCAACAGCTGCAACAAATGAGACCAACAAAAGCATGGGTTAGACCTTTTCACTTTTTACATTGGGAAAACTGATGCACGACGACGAGGGGGAAATTTCTATTCTACTTTCCATAGCAGTCGTTTCGCCGTCCCTCTCATAAAAATTCTTAACAAGATCCATAATACAAAAAAGTGGATATCTACTTATGTCAATGATAACATTTCGGCTCTTCTTCCCAGCACAATGGGCGCTATTTAGCTTCAAGTTATAGCACTTTTACCACCGACTTGCGACACGCATCGCCCTACTGCAAAACATTTTCTTCTCTACACATACAAACAACCATTTGAGCACATCGACAGGCAGGCAAGTGCACGAAAGGCCTGGCATGCTTTTTTTTATATTCGTGTGCATTACGCCACGTCCTCCTACAAAAGGGAATGGAGATGACGCGGAGCGAGGAGAGCACGGAGAAAGTCGTTAAAAGTTGAAGGAATCAGTAGGGATCCATTCAGCTCCAACTCCATATGGGGAGTTGCATTTATGTCCTGGACATAACACCGCCGCTCTTAATATCACACCGTTACCAAGTTGAGGCCGACACACGCTTTCATGGCTTGGAAGGAACAACTTATTTCGACAGAGGAGAAGGAGTGTAGAGAACAGCCTTTGTCTTGCTCGTCCCAACAAAGTCAGGCAGTGGCTTTCTCCGTCTCAATAACACGGATGTCGGACATTGCTGTTCCTCTGTTTCCCCTTCCCATGCATTTTCTGTCATCTCCACTTGCAACTCCACTCCACTCTGTCACTACTTCCGCCTCCTCTATTCTCACACTACTGATCTGATCACTGAATATCCACAATTTAAACAATTGTTTTACCAGCCTTGCAAGTGTGTAATACAAAAATTCATGCATTTCATCCGACATGTAAATTTTCCAATAAATGGAGCATCGTTTGAGGTGTCAAGACCTCGGTTCGGAAGAGTGCGAATTAATTCTCACTAATCCGGATTAGTGAGTGTACAAATGGGAGACCAATATTGTAAAATTGAATTGTGACAACCGCACGAGCTGCCAGTGATATTGCTGTGGTGGAATGTCCTGTTCTCCAAACTAACGAGATCAGCTTATGCTGCTAATGGATGTAGAGAAGGTATAGAACAAGAGGGACCCGCCTTTGCTCCTGCCTCTTCCTTGCTCATCGCCCCATCTCCGATGTCGTGTGAGGGAACAAAAGTTTTTGTGGTCGAGCTGCTACAGCACAATTTGGAAAACAGATTATTAAAACAACTTGCCGATCTCGCAAGATAACGGCAGCAAGCGCAGGCGGTAGCGAGACCACAAACCCCTTGTTTTTTTGCTACAACTAAAAACAATGATAGTGCCGCATCCCTCGGATGAAAACGCATAAAATGTGATAACACATAAAAGTTGAGAGATGGGTACCTACGAGCAAACTACGCAACCCTGTGCATGCACAAGTCGCTCGATCTCTCCCAAGCCTGCTTCCACCACCAACATTCCCATTGCACAAAACTCCATCCTCTCCTCCTCGGTGAAAATTGGAGTTGAGGCTTTTTTACGGCCGCCACGTAACAAGGTTGAAAATTGCAATTTCTGAATTATTATCATTTACGAGGCAAGATTCCCTCCAGCTCATATCGCCAATCCAACGGCGGAGCATGCACCACCAAAAGTCAGATTAAGCAGAACATAAAGTTTCGGGGGGAAAGTTGAGCGCAATTCACCTGGAAAAGTTGTAGCACACTCCTCGTCTCTTCCTACATCCTGAGGAGGATGACTAGATAAGATGAGAGAGAGAGAGCGTCTTCAGACAGAGAAGAGTGCGGCCGACAAGGATTAAAACTTTGTGCGGAGAATGTAAGAAAGAAAAGAGGATACGATGGTGCAGCTCCACACTCGAAAAACCACAAAATACTGCTTTGCATCCAGACCGCACTCTATATCTGCTCCTTCGTTAGCTCTTTATTATTTCACTCCACTTTCACCAGACGCTTCCACTCATCCATGCATTTACCTCTTCTCCGACGAGTTGCTGTTGCACCACGGCTGCATGCAACTCGAACTTATCAACCTCCACCGCTAACACCATTTATGGGTTGAGAGAGCCATGCACTCGCATCCCCTGCTTTGTTACGATATTCCACTCAAGAAGAGAGACGTGAGATGCTGATGACAACAACTAATCTAGCGTGATACAAACTGAAATGCAATATTATGCAGCAGCTGTGTTGTTCCTGTCGTTAGCAATCAAGCGATCCCATCTCATTTAGGTGACGACCGGTTCTCATCGTCTGTCAACATGCGCACATATCCGCGAATCAACCAAGTAAAGCCTTTGGATAACTTGCAGAGTTTCGTGGTCTTTTGTCCATGAATTTGAGAGAGTATTGGCTTCTCTCTCTCTCTCTCTCTCTATTCATGCTTATCGGATCGCTTTCGCCGAGTGGGGATAAGAGGGAGCGACGGGAGGGATTCGCCAGAGGCAGAGATCCAGCAGTCGTTTCGCAACAGAACAAAGGCGCGCTTAATTGCATTTCCAACATTGCAAATGGGCCTAATTTAATGCATTCATCATAATACCCGCTTTTTATTACCTCCAAATTGCTTCCCGCAACAGTACACTCCCTCCAGCCGAAACCACATTCCCGACATATTTTCCAAATGGTATCGAATTTCGAAATGCTGACGCTATGATAACCTAGCGTAAACGCATACATCTATTAACTGTGGGAGAAAGATGATTGGATAGAGACTCTCTCTCCCGAAAACAGGGAAAACATGCTATCAAAATCCATTTAGAGTTGCCTTCTCCAATTCTTCAGCTCCGTTTTCCTTTGATGGAAAATGAAACGATAATTTACTCTAACGGCTTAGAGTACAAACCACACTCATTCACATATATAAATATATCCATATCCTTTGCTGGAACTCTTGCAGACAACAAATTGTGCAGTTGTTCCCATCTCCCACAACACAATCTGTGTTTTGTGCTTGTCCATGACATCATATGAACACCAATATCATTCATCTACATTTTTTTCTCCAGCAACAACACGAAACACACGAGATTGTTCGAAACTAGAGTTTGAGCGTCTTTCGAGGGAAGCAGAACATTTCGGGAAAAAACGTAATGAATCTCTGCAGAGTAGTTTGAGGTGGCAGTGGGGAACGTGAACATGGGAGTGATATGTAGTCGGTAGTGGGGATGAGCAGGGAATGAATCTGATATCGAATCGGGAGACTACTGTGTATCTGGACGAGTGAGGCAGACTGTCGGCAAGTCTGAAATAAATAAATCGGGAGTGCAATAAATCAAAGGGAGAAGAGGCAGGTTGAACTTACCCGGACGATTTGGGCATGCTGGCGTTCCACGGCCAAATGTAGAGCCGTCTGCAAATTAATGTTTTGTAGATCCAAGTTGGCTGACCCTTCGCGAACCAGCAACTCCGCAACCTGGGTGCACACAAGCATAAACCAATATTATGAACATACATCAATACCGAGAGCTGATGAAAGCGAAAGAGAGAAAGAGAAAGCAAAGCATTTGTTTTGGCGAGAGAGAGAGAGAGAGAGAGAGAGAGAGAGAGAGAGAAGGAGAGTAATGGGGAATGGGGAAGGAGCAAGCTATATACGCAGTCGTTCATTTTGACCATTTATTAATAGAAATGTATGGTTAGTGTATCCACTGCCATCCATTCCCGTCAGTTAGCCAAGTCAAACTCGATTCCCACCAACTTTAAACCTGCTCCAACTCCAAGTTCGAGTCTCGAACGGGGAACAGGAATGGACTGCAGAACAAGGATCAACGTTGAAGTATATGGAAACCATGAACTCGTGCTTCCTTCAGCTCACGTCATCGTTTGTCACGATGCAAGTTGAGAAGGAGCGTGCAGACACGCACCTCTCAAAGCCACGTTTCCCTTCTTGATTCATTAATTTCCTGACACTTCATATCAACAAAATTATGAAAATGACAGAGGAGTTTCCATCTTTTTCTCTCCGAATTAGAAGTCTACTTTGCATGGGACATTGCGATCATTCCGATATCTGGAGGCCAGTGGCACACGATCTTATCAACTCGGCCGTATCAAGTTGAGGGCCGAGTCCGGTATCTGGAGGCCGTCAATGCTTGTCTGAACTTGACAAACAGATTGATCTAAAATAAAAACTACGTGAAGCACGCTGTTTATTCGTGACATACGGACTTTTTAGCTTTAGCTGAGTGAGGGCGGCCATGTTCACTATTGTAATCTTGCTTATCTCAGATGAATCTGAATGTCTGTCTCTCCCTGTCCATCCGTACTTGGATCGCTGCATAATTCGACTGAAGTGGCCAACCATTCGAAAAACAGAGATACAAAAGTATACGCAGAGGAATGGTTGTTCGGAAATGAGTGTGTGGAGTAACTTTCCAGGCAAATCCATTGTTCTGGTTTGAACAGATGAAGGAGTGCAATGAGCACGTACATATGACACGACAATTCTTTCATCGTCTGAGAGGAACGGGAGAGGAGCCCGACCACGGCGGAAAATATCTCTCTTGTTACACTCGGAGTCTGATGTTGGGAGTGAGCAGAGTATATATTTCTCTAGTTTTCTGATGGATGGAAAGAGAGAGAGTCGGTAGTCGTGAGTAGGGCAACAGCACCGCGTAATCACTAATGGCATTAGTGAAAGCGGCCACAAAAAGGAGCCTTCCCAAGTCTCGCCAGTCAACCGAACAAACCAGTCGCAGAATCAGCAACTCTAACCACAAGCTTGAGCCTCGATTTACTTGCAGAGCACATACAACTCACCTCTCTCTCTCACTCTCATTCATTCATGCCCCACAGAAACAAAAGGAGAGAAGATGAAACCAGCGAGAGTAATAATAACAGCTAGACGCCCATGTTGCAATGCAAACATGCAGAAAGCGACGTTTCCAGCATCGCAATCCAGTTTGCTGACGATTGCGGCGTACAATCCAGCTTCGATAACAATCCTCTGGAAAGGCACTCTCGAGGAGGAGGAGGACAGAGATGTGTGTGCGTGAGCGAGGGAGAGAAAAGGCGAGCCTACAAAAACGACAACACGAGTCTCCGTCCCTAATTCATCCCAAACACTAACCTTTATTGACGTTTAACATTCATTCAATTTTCTTTTAATTCTTCGATTACAAATTATCCTTTCGGTTGCGCTCTCTCTGTCCATTCAATTTATTCCGTCACATTCCTCGCACCCGACTCACACCATCCATTTCCTCCTCACTTCACTCCCATCCATCCTGCCATGTGGCTCGACAACCGCAAGATCCGTTTTCCCTACGTTTTCTACGCTGTTCTCTGTGCATGTATACCGTACATGTGTGTGTGCACATGCAAGCTCTAGCCCTCCATCCTCTCTTTATCGCTAATACCTCGAGAATGAAGAATAATTGAAAGGAAAAAAGAGGAAGACGGAACTGCATTACGGACTCGTCGTTGTCACGTTTCTTGTTGTGGGAGAATGAGTGACTCGCTGAGAAACAAATCCCTCACAGCCTTAACCCAGCCAACTTTCCGCTCTTGCTTTCAGAGCAAAGTCCCATTAGCCATTTCTCCTTCTTCGTCTAATGCGAGCGACGAACGGAATCAGTAGTCGCAAGTGTAGAGACGTGTGGATTGGATATGTGGGAGCACTCGTTACACTTGTACCACGATTTCCACTCTCCCCACTTCATTTTCTTCCATTATGAAAAGGAAGAAAAAATGCTTTCCCGAGTTTTCTGGGATTTGAGTTTCCCAAATGACAACGGATGCATTATTAGACGCGCCTCGTGCTCCACTCGCTATACCAGGAGTAGGTGTGTTCTCTGCAAAAACTCACACGTGTGCATATGTCCGCTATGTGTGTATGAGACATGAAAAAGTGAATGTAATAATGCATGTAAAGCAGCACAGTTCGTACAAATTCCTCCGCACATTTCCTTACTTTTGCCTATCGGCCCGAGGAGAAATGTATGTATCTGGGTGGAAAGTATTTATAACGAGCAGGCATATGCTTTTTATGTAGAGTGGCTATGCAATGCACATGCATATTGCCTATATAATACGGATCTCGGAGGGATACATGCCAGCAGCCACTAAAACCGACGTGAGCCATAAATTATCGCATAAATTGTAGCAACAAATAAATTTGGTTACTCCACTACTTTCATTCTCTCTCCTGGAAAATACTTTTGAGGAGTGTTTCGCTTGTTGGTAAACTCCCGCACAAGCCCCAGCTCTCTCTCGCTCTCTCTCTTCCTCTCTGTCTTCACTCGAGTCGACAGCGCGTAGTTGTTTGCGGGGCCCAGCACAAAGCTGAGCGAGAGAAGTGTGGTGGTGGTGTGCATTGTATTCTCAAGGTGCCCTCCGAGCACGAAACCATCTATAAATCCTCCATAATGTTGGCAGAAGGGAGGAGGACAGGACACTGCCACTCGGAATATTTTGAAACAATTCAGCCTCTTAAATTCTCCGCTGCAATAATGCCCATGCTCGAAAGTGGGAAGCTGCCTACCATGCCATCCTCCTTACACACGAGCGACTTGCAAAGTTCTATTTCGATTTCATGCCCGGGCACTGAAATGCAAGTGTGTGGAGAAGAGAGAGAGAGAGAGGAGAGGAGAGAGACAACTCGAGCGAACTGAGCTGCTCTCCTCCGATCCCAGTCCTCCTTTTCCTTCTCCTTTTGTAAACACACTCCCGATATTTTCATCAACTCGTAAATTACCAGTCAACTCCGCTTCCTTACACGTCGCGTTTCGTGTGTGAGCTCACCCTCGCGCTCCTCTCATCCTCTTCCCACCGATTATACAAGTCATTTCGAACGTACACAAGTTAGTCAACACGAGTTGGAGAGAGAGAAAGGGTAAAAAAGCATGTGTGCATTCCTTCAGCTCCTCCAATAACAAATCATCTTTCCCAAATGTACGCTGTTTACGTGCTCCGCGTTTTGCACCTTATTTCGCCAATGTGGATGCACATTAAATAAATGCCAGTCGCCAGGTTGTGAACAACGCATCTTCTCGCTCTCTCTCTCTCTCTCAACTCGAGCCAAGTGAGCAGAGGATCCACGTATTTATGTGATCACGACTCAATGTTGACTTTGCCCTAAATTGTCATCCTCGAAGCTCTCAAAGTGCTGAGCACGGGAAACAGGGGAAAAAGTGCCCCGTAGGAATAACTTGCGTCCGCCGTTAATAGTCGTCGTGCATACACTTGGAGACGCTCACATATACGAAAGTTGATGTCTCAGCAACACACCATTCCTTCCTCCAACTTGGAATTCTCCCATGCGCCGAATGCCATTCACAAAATGAATGGAAAACTTTACGCTTTCTGATTCCAATCGGGATTTTTGTCCTTTGCTAAGCTTCCCTTTCATCCTCCATCACATTCTTTTCTCTCCACTTTTTGTCTTTCAACGAAAAATAGACTGCTCGCGTTCTCCGCATTCTCTTCCCCAGAAATAAGCCAAGACATATACTCTTTGGCTTTGGTCGTATGCAGTTGCAGAGGCTCTTGAGCAGCCAAGAAAGCAGAAGAAGGCGACAAAAAAGCCGCTTAAAAGCAAAGTGCCTTTCTTCGGATGTGGAGTGCACTTGAGCTTAAAACTAAAACAACGCACACAGGTGAACGAGTAATATTTCACATGCTTAGCCAATGCACAAACACATTCGAATCCATCAAAACAAGAGTTGGGCCATGAACGTTCCTGTTCATTCAAAATTCCACAATGCGTTCCACTTCATTTGATTGTAAGGATGAAAGACATGAAAAACTTGCTTCTTCCTCCGCATTTCACGGACACTATTTCCATTTTCTAAAAGTTAGAGGAAATCTAGAGGATTCATCTGTTTTTCTGAACGAATGCCTTGTTGTTTCGATTCTAAGTTATCAAACTAGTACATTGATCACTGGCCTCTGCACTACAATAGCTTTAGGTGGACCATGTCGATGAAGGACCACAGCAGCTTGAGCAAAGCAGGTTTATAGACCACAGACTCTATGATGAACTGGCGGAAGGTCGTTGTAAGTTATCCAGAGAGTTGTTGGGTAAATATACTATAGATCACATTATCCCAGAGCTCGTCAATAATTGATACGTTCCTCATCTTAAAAGGAGTAATGCAAAGTAATGTAAGGAGGAGGAATGTGGTGAGAGGGGGCCTGGGAGTAGCATTGGGAGGAATAAATATGCAAGTAGAAGCAAATAGTTCACGCTAAAAAACGGTTGTGCACTTGCATGCAGGCATTGTGGAGGAGGGGAGGAGAAGCAGAAGAAATAAAGGAAGGAAGGAAGAAGAGAAGGGGAGTTGGGCAATCAGTTTTCATTTACCTCAACATGATTGTTCAAAGCAGCAAGATGGAGTGCGGTGTAGCCATCATCTTTCTTTTCATCCACCATCCAGGCTCGAGGCAGTTTCTGCAACAGGATCCGCATTGCACTGAAATTTCAAATAAATAATTCATCCACTTGAAATATCTCTTTAAACAAAAATAATACGTGTGTGCACACTTATGCTTGATGAGTCTCACTCCGACACACTCACTCATGCAAAATAGATGCCAAAAATGTGCCATGAATACTCATACACTCTCTCCACTAATAATAACGTCCGTCGGCTATTATTTCAGTGAGAAAAAAAACTTCATTCTCCTTCACTAATGTTCGAGAGGATGTTAGAGAGTTGGTGGTGCGCTGTTGTAACGCGACACGAAGGGATGAGAAAGTACACGAGCTGTTGGTAACGTGCGCGCTAAATCATTTCCTTTGGAATGTGCTTTCACTCAAAAAGTTGGGAAGAGCTGCTCTCCTTTCTCCTTCCACACCACTTCCATAATTTATGGGAGCAAGCCAACTTGAAGTCCTAAACGCCCTTTTATTGCCTCCTCTGATGTTTAATATAGCAAATTCGCCCTGATTTATTTAGCAGAGTGCTCAACATGCGCGGTAATCCTCGCTCAACGTGATAGCATTCAATGTCCACTCTTCTCTTAACACCAGTTCATCTCAAGAAAATGAAAGTTGAGCACCCATTCCCAAAATCAGAATTCTTCGTCTACACACTCCCGTTTTTACTGGAAGAAGCTGATTTTCCTCAAAAAATGAATACAAAAAACGCATCGGAAGCGACGACATGTGTTGTCTAACGTGCGGGGGCAGCAGCTTGCATCATACAAATTGATTTGCATTTCGAGGACACACATTTATAAGGACGGGCAGGTGAACAAGCAGGAGCATATTTGATATTCGTGTGTAATGGCTGTTTGGAAAATTCGATGAAAGGTCATTTAGCTGCTGGGACTGGAGTTGCTGCCGCCTAATCGCCATAAAAAGCAGAACAAAAGAAGGGGGAGACACAATGGCAGTCAAGAGGAGATGACTCCGAGTTTGCTACCCGATCTTCGCATTTGCAAAGATGAAACCTGATGACATTTGTTCCCATTATCATTTTTATGATCATTCTCCCAAGCTCATCCCTACGCGAGTGAATTAAAGTGAAGCAGGCTGTGCTATCTGACGCCATGTCGAAGAGTGCGCAACAAACCCATCTCATCGCCTTCAAGATGTTCCATTCCAACTTTCTCGAAAATGAGATCCCCGGGGAGAGTGGGGCCGGAGAAGGCATTGAGAGGAAGCAAACAGCCTCTTCCCGTTTCATAATTAAAACGAGTGCTCATTAGCTGAATAGCTAAAAAAAAGCGGCAACAAAGGAAGGGGAAGAGTCATTTCGAGCACCTTTCTCCCACATTCAACAAAGAATGGGAATTAGCGAATTAGTAAAGTTGGGGAAGGAGGTAAGAGCAAGCGACGAGGAGACTCTTCTATCTCCCTGCTCCGTAATCAAGAACAACATTTTCTCCAGCTCTCCCGCCATTTCCCCAAGCCATTAGCACATTTGTAGTGAAATTATGATATCCCGGTTGCACTCATCGTCCACACGATTTGCTGGAATGCAGAAACAGGGTGCGGGCGAAATGAAAAGGAAAAATAGGGAGGAAGGAAGGGGTGCTTATTTACACTAAATTTCCCCGCTACCAGCAAGCGCTACATTTCAAAGAATTCCCACAAGAGACAAGCGCTCATTTCACGTTTCCTGTCTTGTACAAAAGCAATGATATTAGAGACTCATAAAGAACAACGCAGCATCCACTCACACAACATCCGCCGACCTATTCGTTCATCAATCAGTCTTCTCTCACTCTCGCTTTCTAATATCGCACACTCTCCCTCGCAATTCTTTTCTCATCAGACGAAGCGCCACACTTGCTCCAGCGGACCGAGAAGTGCTCCAGCTCTTAAACAACGACAAAACTAGCATAAGAAAATGAATAAGAAACTAGTTTTCCAAAGGAAAGATATTGTGAGTTTGCGAAGTAAAGACTATGTTTCCAATCTTGACGATGAAGTTGATGGTGATGACAAAGCAATGGTGTGCAATGTCAACCATTTTTTTCACAATTTTCCCAACACCAGAGAGAGCGAGTGCAAATAAAACGCACTCAGCTCGTACCCATTCACAAGACATCGTCTAGCATACATCCCAGAGAGAGAGAGAGAGAAAGGGAGAGAGGGCATGTGTGTAACGAGAAAAGGAAAGGAAGGAGCCCAGTCAATCATTCGCTCCCGGAGTTTAGCAATAAGGAAGAGTGTAAGTAAGTTGGCAGTGGTCCGTCCGTAGTTCGTATCCCATCACTCCGTTTCCTTTCCATTTCTCCCAAGCCCGACTCGGTGTTTTGTCAGTAATGAGACAGGCTTTGGGAAAGAGGTAGGAAATCAGGTTTTCGTATAAATGCACCCCATCTCAAAAGGACTTATGGGCCACCACCAGCAGCGGAGGTGGAAAGCGTGCGTTTCACTGGGCCAACACCACTCTCTCACCGTTCATCGTACGCTTTACGGCCTGGTACGAACTCAATCCTATGCACCCTGGCACTCGCTCTCCCTTCGCATCAAGCCAGTCCCTCTTTGTACAACTCTCTTATTTACAGAAAGGCATTTGACTGCAGATTTAAAATCGACCGAGTCAACAGCCATCCATCGCGAGAGAGAGAGAGAGAGCAATCAGCACGCGTTCTACTAAAGCGGAAGGGCTTAGCCACTCCAGTCCCTCAACTTGGAAATTCTCTGGATGTGCTGGAAAAAGTAAGTACGCTGTAACGAACAACATCAATTGCTCGCTTTGCGATTCGTGTCAAGGGATACAAGGTTGTTCCTCCAAACTTCTACCCAAAAGCATTATGCGTCGCCATTTGCTCGTGTTGTAGGAACACGCGAGAAAGCAGAGATTAAGCAAACATACACACGCATACTTTATGCTCTACACAAGTCCATATATCAACCAAATTTAGGAGAGCATTGGCATTTAGATGCTCAACAACACAACTCAGTCTCGCAGCCGCCGGTATTTTTCTTCGGAGAGAAAGAGAATATCCTTGCTACCAACTTGCACACCAGTTTTAAATTGCTTGAAAAATGCATCTCGTTCGCCAAATTGAAAAAACTACAGACAGACAATCAGAGAGCGAGGAGCAGTGCTCTGAGCTCTTCGCTTCCATACGATTGCAAGAAGCTTATTTTCTCTCGAAATCAACGAACGCTTGCTACAAAAATAGTCACTCTATCTGTGCGACGAGCCCCAGCTCCTGGTGAGACTCATCCTCTCTCTCTCTCTCTCTCTCTCTCTCTCTCTCTCTGGCAAAGTTCGAAAGGAGAGAATAGATGAAAAATCATATTTGAAGGAGGCATTCATTTGGCATTAATAGTGGAAAGGATGACTCAGGCACAAAGCAAAAATCACACAACGAGCCTTGTGTGAGTGCGGAAGAGGAACGGAACGAAGCTCGAGTGCGAGAGCAACTTTTTCTACATGAAACGAGCCAAGATTGTACATTATTGTGTGCCTTCTTCAGCAACACATGCACATGGCATGTCTCTGACGGAGAATCATATCATGCAGAAGGCTTTATATATTTAAGTCGAGTGAAGATAGAGGAATATTACATGTTGTTTTTTGTACTGCACACATTCGGCACATTTCTACTTATTGGCTCAGTTATTCCAAAGAAGGAAAGAAGAAAAGTACCAGGAAAAAATACGAGATTTCAGAGTTCAGAATAAAGTGTGTGTGTGTACACTACAGCACATGACTGGCATATGTGATATTATGTATTTTTGTAAAAAACAAACTCCACTTCTCTCTCTCTCTCTGCTCTTTAAACACAAACAAATCAGAAAGGCAAAAGCAACGCAAACTTACAAGGAAAAAGAATGACATGAAGAATAGCAAAAAAAGAACGGAAGCGTGTTCTTCTCCTCGGTTTTGAAATGGGATAAGAGAGAGAGAGAAAAAGTAGGAAAAAAATAAGCTAGAAGGAGCAAACGGAAAGATAAAGTCTCGCAAGTTCACGTAAAAAGTTGAAAATGTTAAAGAAAGATTGAGAGAATCAGAGAATCCAGTAGAATGGTTGTAGGTGGTAAACGTTGTAAGGGCATGTATCGTATTTGGTATGGAAAGTTTTTTGTGCTGAGAAAGATGGAAGGAGTGAACAAGGTTTATAAAAGCTGTACAAGGAAAGATGCATACATTAATTCTGCTCAGTGCTTGACTGTTGCTGTTTTCCCAAGGAAATAGCGAGAGGGCTTAATGGTTGCTCCAACTTTTTCCCTTCTCTCCAGTTCCTGGTGCTTCTCCAACAAAACAACTTTGGTGAGACGAGCGTACGAAAATAAACCTAAGCTACTGACAAATGTGACTCTGAGGTGCAATTCCAGACGTTACCAAAATTGGACTAAAAAGCTCAAATCCACTCAAGTCGGAGGCGAGAGAGGAGGAGAGTTGGTGTGAGCACTGCCGGGTTTTGTGGGAAGGAGGAGAAGAGCATTGTCAATGAGGATGAGAGTGTGGCAGATAGGTGAATGAATGGGTCGCTGATGCATCATCTCTTCTTACATCATTCCTTTCTCGCCACGACCTACTCCCAGATCCCCCACCACTTTTTCCTCCTCTTTCCATTTACGCAGCGAGTTGCTCCAAGTTGCCGACTTGCTATTGCCCTCGTCTCCCAGCAGAGTTCCCCTATTCCTTTCGAATTTCCTCGGCCAGTGTGAAGCATATACGCGATGATCATGTCTCTTCCCGTGCACTCTGCCACGCATTGCAATCATCTTGTCTGCTCGTCCGTTTGCATTTACAAACATCAAAATATCACCTCTTCAAGGAAATCATTACGCTAGCACATAGTTTAGCACACCTTCCGCGACTACAGCACACATATGCTACAAGCTATACACACCATTCGTAGATTATACAACGCCCATATGTCCTCTTATTTATCCAACCCTTTAAAAACATTGCTTCCTTCAGAAAGCAGGGAGAAAGGAATTTATCCGCGAGCTCCAGCGCTCTCATCTCGGCATATGCATCATTTATCCAACCTCAGTTCACTTGTTCGAGAAAAAAACTTCCACCTCACTTCACCAAGATATCGGGAGAGCAATCTGCGTCAACACCACTCAACTCAAGGCACAGCTCAATCTCTGAAAAATATGCCCTATTCTCAAAGCAGCAATCCAAATCCTAAAAATGATTACGCTCTCCGATTTTTGCTCATGGATTCCCGTCGGAGGTGGTGGATGTGGATCGTGTCGCTCTCATTTTTACCATTGGCTCGTCTTCCTTCCAGCTTCTGCTCGATACATGCCAACAAGTTCCATGCTGAGAGATGATAACATCCAGCAGATATTGAAATGGTTCTCTTGTTGGCATTGTGCGGGAGAGAGGAGAGGATGAGTTGCGAGCACACTCGTCACAAAGGGCAATCTGTTACCATTCTCAATCCGCACATGTTGGCTGACATGCAAAATGGAGTTCATTTCATTGGAAATTTGCATATTATTAGTCAAACGGAAGGATGCTTCATGACTTTGACGAGTGGAGAAGAGAGAGAGCGAGAGACCGAACGTAGGAAGGACGAGAGGAGATGAATTCTGTGAATCCAACGGGAGCAATCCATCCATCCGTCCCAGCATTACGTACATACATCGGCACAAAACCTTCCCATCGATTACGCCATCAGCTCCAGACAAAAATATAAATATGCATAATTCGGGAATTCAGGCGAAGCTAGCACACACACATCATCCTCGCTCTAAACGTTCCGCTCGCGAGGTCGCCTTTATTTTATATTTCAACTTCATCCACACAAAGTTAGAATGCAGTTGTATTGACGCCAAGCGGAGATACGTTTCCTGTCATTTATTTTCAATTCTCTCTTCCCGTCGCAGGGAAATTGTAAGACAACGTCGGAAAGGAGTTACACAGAGAAATGTCGTACACACATATACGGGTAACGCATGTCAAAGCAAAAATATTAGCATCACTTCTCTCATGGCTCGGTGCTGCTGTCTATACTTCGTGGTGCACACATGCAGCTAATGCAGAGGAGCTCTCATAGTGGCCAACTTGCTTGCTCCTAACGAACACACGTTCCAACGAAAGCCCAGTAATAATTCATTCATATTCCTTCCAACCCAACTAATCTAGCCTAATAAACACAAATGTGACCACGACTCGTATACATTTGTCATCAAAGGATTATAAAATCCACATCCCACATTCTAATCTCATAAAGCAAACGTTATTGACGAGCATGAATTAAGCGGGGGAGAAATCAGAGTAAAACTATGGGACATTGGATCTTTGTGAGAGAAAGTACTGACGATATGGACCTGTTCCCCCGTATAAAGCTCTGCAACTGTGATCTGATCTGGCAAACGAGCAGGCTTCGTTAGGTGGTACGCACACTGACAATATATGAGAAGATCATGTAAGCAGAATGGTTGGAAATGCCAAGTCAAGTAAACTTCACGGTGTCTGCCTTCATCACGTGCTCATATGTACGCGACATGCTCTCTCTTGTCATCCATTATTTCTTCTCCTGGCTCTCCGAGCCTGTCTCTCTCTCTCTCTCGCTGTCGAAAGGGCGACACAATGTTACGAGGAAACCTGATGACATGTCCCCGCAGTTGGTAAGCATATCAGCATTGCACACACGCTGTGAGAGCGAGAGCAACAAGAGCCGATGACACGAAATGAATACGATTTGTGCAACAAAAGAAATTCGACATTTCGAGTCCAGCATGGCATGAGGAAGCTATATCACAAACCCCTCCCCAAAAGTCTTTGCATGCAGTGAGGTTCCCTGACAAAAAAACCAAGTGATGACAACGTTGTCGTTGTCACCTCAAAAAGCCAGTCGACAATAATCAGAGATGGGGTGTACTAAAATTGGATGTACTTTCCCTTTGTCCTTAAGTAGCTCAAAACATGTCCTTCTGAAACCGGCACTCTTTTCGTTCATTCGGTGAAAATGCCTTTAATTACTGCAGCGTGC
>JAQFZW010001372.1:0-28169 GCA_034687055.1 Heteromurus nitidus
AGTTAATGAAAATAATTCGATATTTTAATGTGTTGGTGTAATCTTGAAGCAGCTACCAGAACTGTGAGTTTTTTGTTTATTTATTATTTTACCTCCATCAAATAAGCATTGGTTTATTGTAACAAGAGAAAGTGCGTGTCTTGTGACTCTGACATGGCCAACGATGAGATTGCCACATACGCACTAGTTTTCAGTCGAGCCAACACATTACGATTATGAGTAATAATTCTCATTACCAGTCGAACTTCACACATAAAATATGACATCAAATTCCTATTGTCTATCCAGATGTAAAGATAGCCACGAAACCATAAAATGAATCATCATAATCACAAGATGACATCGTTCAACGCAAATTCGCACTGTGCATATAGCGTCTATGAAATTGACATGCTAATTGGCAGCGTACTTTGTCCGTGTGAACATGCAGGGAAACTCCAGATCGCTATGCCTCAATATCAATCGCAATTGGCGATCCTTTTGCGCTGTTGTAAAGTAAGTAATGCCAATCCCAAGCAATGCACATTTGTACAAGGAGTTTTACATTGAAAGGTTTTGCAGAATACACCGCAGCAGCGATCTAAATCGAGGAAAGAGTACAAGTAAAATTTTAAGCCAGGTTGAAATGCATAGCAGCAGCATGAATTCGATGAAGAGAATTCTTCTAGACACAAAAGTACAATACAATGAGTGTTATAGCACCACGAAAAGCATAGTTGTGTGTGACTTGTGATTTCAATCCGAGTCATAAATGAATGATACAGGCCTAAGAGTCTATATAGCCCCTTTCCATGTAAAGCATACGTGTGTGATGTACATAGGTACGTGCAACAAGGAATATAATACACTGTGTGCTGTTGTTTTTACCCCTGTATATTTGACACCTCAATACAATACAGCAGTAGTTCTAGTTTTTAGTAAGACTCACCATATGACTCAATCCAGTATATAAAATAACCATAAACGTGGCAAAAAATCCAATTAAAGAATCGTTGTTAATGATTCAGCTATAGTATGCAAGATCATGTAACTCGTCTGAATTTTGACGTTGATTACTACTTGAGTGAGCGTAGCTGAGAGATCCCTTTTTGAAGAGAGAGTTGACAACGTACTCGAGCATCGACATAATTCCAGAGAAATACTCCAACCTGAAGACACCTGTTTAAGAGGTTAGCTCGAGAAAATATAAGTGCCTTAAGTACGAAATGTTAATTGCACCCGTTTTGTGCTCCTTATTTCATATAGCATTACTACCCGAAATGTATGACATTGTATTCGTAGAGCATGCTACACCCACGATGATAACGCCTACGCGTAAAGATAGAATTTCATTCGCTGCTATGTTTTTCAAGACTACTTCAAGAACAGTACGCGACGACATGTAAGGTTAAAAGATGTTTGTACGTACTGGAAACAGGTCAGAATAGATAGGTGAAGGCTGGAAGAAGCATTTGCATTTTCTAGCTGCAGAGTTCCACAGTATATTCGAATCTCTATTGTACAATAATGAACACTGACGTATTAAGAACTGATAACATGGACTAAAGTGAAAGCACGGGCTTACGAAACAACAATGTCTGTATAAATATGGAAAAGAGAAAAGTAAATACATATGCATGTATGCAGCACACATTAGCTTTCCGTACCTAAACGAGATAATTTATTATTAACGTTAGATTGAGCGTGGAAGAATATACTATTATCTTGCTAAATACGTCTACCGCCACACAACTTCAATGATATAAATTTGTGCTGCAAATCATAGTAGCATTGATCACATTAGACACAAGCCAGTTCTACGAGGGTCCGAGTAGAGTGCATTTTCGACAAGTTTTTGAGCGAAACATGCAGTGCGATGCTATAAACTAATAACTTTTAGTACAAAACTTACATTAATGTTTCCAATCATCTAATTCCTCAGGGCTTGGTGAAAGCATAGTGTGTCTTACTCGATTTGCTACAAACCATGGCTGCTTCGTTGGATCCCGATGAAGCGAAAAGAATGGACAGGAGGCAAAGGGCAATGATTGGTGAATTACCTCCAGACTTCCTTAGACTTGGAATACCAGTAGGACAACCCGTTGGGACCACAGGGCAGAACAGTAATTTGACTGATCCCAATACAGGATTACCTTTGACCCAACAACAGATTCAGGAGCGTCTGGATGAGCAGGCTGCATTAGCTTTGCATCATCAGCTCAATGCTCAGGCAGTTCCCCGAAGTCACTACCAAGCACCAATCAATGTGCGAGGAAGGTTACTCATATCCGTCATGCAGGTAAGCATACAAATTAATCCATTTCCATTATATATAGCGAAATTCTCTAGAGAAATTATTTGTGGAATGCCCCAGAATAATACAAAAGATTATATTGAATGTGTACCCGTGTACGGATGTTTTCACCATGATTCCATTCCAAACAGAGTGACGCGAATCGAATGTGCAAGGGCTTGTTTCAAGTTCTCCTGTTTTTATTTCCTAATTAGGCGAAACTAGTGAAAAACTATGGAATGACCAGAATGGATCCGTATGTGCGACTTCATGTTGGACACAACATTTATGAGACGCCGACTGATGTAAATGGAGCTCGAAATCCGAAATGGAATAAAACGATTCAATGGTAAGCAAAATTTTCAGATCGCACGTTCTCGATGACCATGTATGGGAGTATGGAAGTAGTTACGTATGCTATGTCCGTGAACAATGCGATTAATTGTATACTCTGCGTGCAAAAAACGGAAAGAAAGGTGTGACGAATTAGCTAAAATTTCCATATAAGCAGTATATGAGCATGCAGTCATGATGTAAATAAATTCAAGGTTAGTATGACATGTTGATCTTGACCATGACGCCTGGCTGACATAGACATATGCCTGTATATCACCCTACAAATCGCTGACCATATTTAGCCAAACGGAGAGTGACATCCCTTTTGTTGGTGACAACAGTTCCAAATGTGGGCGTAATACTTAGGTTTTTATGTATTTCCATACGCGTTACGGACAATGATATGACCTAAGTGGTTACAGAGATGAGTTTTGTATACGACAAAGATTTCACCTTGAGTTAAAAACTAAAAATAGTTAATGATTTTCATTTTCGGTTCTAAATTTACAATTTAAGTAATAGCGAGTCTTGAAGCCTACATTGCATGATAATATTGCATTTGATCCGGATAGGATTACACGCACTGTAGTATATGCAGATTTGCAGTTAAAAATTTGAACATATTAAATATTATTATTTTAGCTTTCTCCCGAACGGTATAAACCAGGTATATTTGGAAATATACGATGAATGCAATTTCTCCGTTGATGAACTAATTGGAAATGCCAAGATCAACATTCCCGACGAAATTTTCAAAGGAGAAACAAGCGAAGAATGGTATCCCCTCAGTGGCAAACAAGGAGAAGGAAAAGAAGGGCAAATTCTTTTGGTGTTCAGTTTCATGGTATATAAAAATTTTCACATGTTGTAAATTGATGGTTTTTAAGATCGGAAGTGACTAAGGTTAGAAAAATTTGTTTCAGTCCGCCCCTGCAGGTGCTATGCCCCAAAACATTGGGGGCTTTGTTCCTTACACCGGCCCTGTTCCAAGTGGCAAGCCAGTGCATCCTCATAAAGTCTATCTTAGTAATCAGCCTGTAACGGCAGCAGTGCCACAACAAGAAACGAATCGACCAGCTTTTAACGATGACGACTTCAAACAAGTAAGTTCATAAATGTGTTTTCAAGCATAATTTTTACGTGCAACATGAATTGTTTCCAGAAGTAGATGAAGTTGAAATTTACTTTCATTTTCAGCTTAAAGAAATGTTTCCAAATTTGGATGAAGAAGTTGTGAAGTCTGTGTATGAAGCAGCCATTTTCGACAAAGATGCTTCTGTCAACTCTTTGCTGCAGATGTGCGAATAATTATGAATATTATTCAGAATTCGTGATGAAAAAATATTGCATTTTCTAAACCTTGTTGTTACAATAAGTTAACTGGACGTACGAAGCCAATGAGAACACATTATATTAACAATTCTTATGACATGTTGTTGCGTATTTTGTATTTTGAACTGCCTTAAATGTATTGTATCGTCGAGCAAAAGTCAACTGTTCTAATCAACAACCAGGGTCAGGCTGGGCGTGGAACATGAAACGGAACCTTGTCTGCGAACTACTAGAAAGTGAGATTTCGCCTATTTTAGACACAAAAAAAGCTTTACAAAAGTGAATGTGAAGCAGTATTCCTGAATCAGACCTAGTACTGAGTCATTTTCATTGTTATAAGTAATGTTTTCATTATTTTCCTGTGTGAAATTGATGTATTGTATGTGTAAAAGTAGATTTATAGCCAAATTTAGATTTATAGTGTCATAATAGAGCATATAGAGCTGTGCATTCATTTGTACATTATCAATTATTGGCGATCAATGCATAGCGCCTGCTTGAGCATGTTTGTTTGTGATGTGTGGCGTGGTGATGATATCAAGATCTTGTCAAGTATATGTAAACGTTAATAAACCAAGTATACAACGATTTTTTTCTGGTAAATTTTGTTTCGTATTAAATTCAAAGTAATAAAAAGTGCATACTTCTAGAATTATATTACCCAGTAACATAGTCCACCCACCTAATGTTTCAAATTTTCAAGCTCTCCATCTGTGAATAAATCGTAAACGTACGCATGTATAATGCAGTCAACCGATGAAGCACAACACGAACTTGGAACAACAATTAAAAGAAAACTTACATCCTAAGTAGTTTATCCTTTCCTCCTGAAACAACTCGCTGGCCATCGGGTGACCAGTCGACTGTGTAAACTTCATCCGCATGACCTGGCAAATTTACATCAGCTTTCCCTTTCTTCCCCATGTTCCAAACTGTGGACCATATCAGATAGTAACCAAATGAGTCACTGATTCTCTTTAATTTAACGACATTTTCAATTCACAATGTTACCTTTCAATGTGGAATCCGAACTTCCGCTAACAAGCATTCTGGAATCTGCAGACCATGCAACTTGGTATACTCTACGCAGATGGCCGAACAAGGAAGCCACAAATTTACCAGTTTTGCCGTCCCATATTTTAACATGATGATCGAACGAAGCCGACGCTATATATCTTCCATCGGGTGAATATGATACCATAATCACCGGTTGCTGGTGTCCCGTCATTCGAACTACATTATTCCAAACGAAACGTAATTTTCACTAGATCGCAAGACAATGATATCTCCAAGTTAAGAATTAAAACTTACTTAATGGCTTCTTATCCTTTTCGGGTAGCCAAAGTATCAGTGTATTGTCATCAGATCCAGACACCAATCTTTCTTCTGTTCCACGTCTTACAGATTCGTACCTTGCAAGTGCTCTCTTTTGAACTTCATCGGCATCACCTGGCAAAAACAACAACATATTCGCTCAGTTTCTCTGAATTGATACTAGTTTTTACCCATATTGCATAGGAGAAAACGTGTAAGCAAGCAAATAACTCTGCTCTGTATATGAATTCCTTACCATTTCGCGTAATATCTTTGTATGCCAACTTCTCTGCATCTGCTGGTTCAAAGTCCCCAGTTCGCATCACATAATCAGTATTTAAGGCTACACAATTAATCCAATGGCCATGTCCTTCCAAATTACGGCAAAATACACCCTTCAAACGATCACAAGCAAAGCCATCAATATTAAACAGAAACTACCTACCCATATGTATCCATAATATTTAACAATTTCCACATTCAAATGGATGAGTATGAAAACTTACATCAACTGATCGCCAAACTTTAATAGTCTTATCACGAGAACCTGAATATATTAAGCCAGTTCCTCCCCACCTAAGGGATGAAACAGCTTCAGTATGACTACTCAAGATTCTTAAAGTTTGTCCCAACACAGTATCCCAAATTCGTACGGTTTTGTCCATAGATCCACTAGCAAGGTGGCGACCATTACCATTTCTATGAACAAGTAAACAGAATTCGTCACATAATTAAAAATTCTTTTTACATCCAGCATACAATGCAGGTTAATACCTTAATGAACTTACAAATGCAACGGCTCCCAGCATATAACCATTATGCATCCTGAATGCCCGGTTAATGATTTGCCGACCTGTTTACCAGTTTCTGGATCCCATATACAAATTACACCTTTTTTGCAGCCTGATGCCAAGCGATTTCCTAAAGGCGACCACGACATTGCTTCTACATGGCTTAAATGGCCTGGAACAAAGGATTTAAGATTTATCAGTATCGCGTTCGCTCGTAATCAGGCCTAAAGCCAACTGGTGACTGGGATGTTGGATGTACTCTTATCTTCACTCTTACCTTTACATGTAAATTCAGGAGTTTCCGTGCTTATATCCCAAAATCTGACCGTGGTGTCCCCACTTCCACTAGCAAGTCGCCGCCCATCTGGACTGAAACTGGCAACCACCACAGGTTCGGAATGGCCAGCAAGTGAGCTGTAATCAAGCATGGATTTAGTAATTAAGAATTTAAGCTGAAGTATTTAACTTTTGATATTTATAACTTTTGACCTTCTGAAATATTTGTAATAATTACCTTGTACATCGAGTAACTGCCCTAACTTTGAATACTGCCTGGGGCTGATACACAATCTTCACCACTTCCTCCGTATTCCCTTTCTCTTCTTCAGTGAGCGTCTCCTCCAACGACGTCGTGATCTCCTTCTCATTCACAAAGAAACTACAAGGCAACGTTTCATCTTGGTCCAGCAAGCTGTTGCACAAAGTTCTCAATTTGTCGACAGTGATGTCAAGGGGCAGGTCAAACTGGGAGCCACATGGCTCTCCAGCTTCTGACACAAATTGGGCTTGAATGTGTCCTGTTTCCTTTGTCATTTTGAAATCTTTTTTGGTGTCCACACAAATACACTTACGAAATACAAACAACAAAACTCCTCCAAACACTATAATTCCAATCCAAATTCAAAACAAATACAAAAAATGTCACTATCACACAATCAGTGCACGGTGAACCGTAACACCACAATTCTCTTCAGAAAAGTGTGCAGTGGTACAACTACATTAATGCAACATTTAAGAATTTAATAATTGTTTTGGTTGCTTAAAATGTGGAGATCGCTGTATTTTGTTGGTGTTGTCGTTCACACCAGACACCCAGAATACATGTGCTTTTAGTGTGCACACAGAACTCCGCCGAAAGGAGCTTGGGACGAGGGAGAAGTGCGAGCATGAGCACAGGTAAGAAATGTGTGTGCATGTGCACACTTGTGCATAAGTATGCAGAGGATGAGCGTAGACGCGTCCAGGTTTTATGCACAATCTCATTTAAGATATTTATATTTATTTGAACCATTTAAGGTTATCGTAACTTTTTTAAAATATAACAATGTTTATTATTATGTCTCTGAACGATTGGTATTGGTAGTTTGCGTTATATAAGTCAGGTATTGCTTCTTCTTCATAAGTAATCTAATGCCAGTTACCAATTTGCAAAGTTTTTAAATTCATAACCTGCAGCTGCAGCTTTCTTTTTTGCTGATTTAGATGTGGAAGGTCCTGTGTCCTCTGTGAGTCTGAAACATAATTAATTAAAAACAGTATAAGTATATCACATACGTACATGCTTACGAATTCGTTTAATTCATTTTGTTGTAAGTACTTATGCTTACTTTCGCTTGATGTCTTTAAAATTAATATATTTCCCAACGCCTTCTCGGTATACCTTCGGTGGTTCAACTTTTATTTTCTGCTTCTTGGATTCCGCTAATTCTTCAGTTTCTTTCGCTTTCTCGGAAGCTATAATTTCATCAAGTTCTTGGAACGGATCAGTGAAAATTTGAACGCTGGTGAAAGTAATGTCTTCTATTGGTTTATCTTTGTTGTCCGTTTCTATTTTTTCCATTTCAGAAAGAGTATCTAGTCCTCCAACGACCCTTCCAAATACTGTGTGCTTCCCATCCAAATGCTTACATGATCGAAATGTTATGAAACTGGGGAAATGAACAATTTATACACGTTTAGGGGTTGTTCGTCATGTAATCTAATGTGCTTTAAATTTGAATCGACGATATTTTATGTCGTAGTATAATTTATATGGTTTTAAAACTTACAACTGAGACTTGTTCGTGTTTGGCCCAGAATTAGCCATTGATAGAATTCCTAGATTGTGAAATTTATGTATATTCCTAATTTCATACACACATGTAAAGAATCAATTTATAAAATTGAACTTCGTGATTATCAAATACCTCTGCCTTCGTGGTGCAGGCTAGCTCGAAATTCATCTTCAAATGGCTCTCCCCAAGCGCTGTTACCTCCAGTTCCGTTCCCGGTTGGATCGCCTCCTTGTATCTGTAACATGTAAAAAATAAGTAGTTTTACCTAAAAAAGGATGCTCCTTTTTGATAAATGTAACAATACAACTGAAAATCTCACCATGAAATGTTTTATAGATCTGTGGAATTTAGTACCATCATAGTAACCTTTTTTGCATAATATAATGAAATTTTCACATGCTTTCGACGCCTTGTCGCAATGAAGTTCGACGTTTATAGAGCCACAACTCGTCTCAATTTTTGCATAGCCTGCGTGAATGAAAGGCAGTTTAAAACCAAAATCTAAGAATTAGCAAGACGAAATATATACAATAAAAGTCGGAATTACCTTTCTTTTTAATTCTTTCGTATCTAAAAGGTTCTTCATCTCTAATTGCAGCTTCATGAACAGTATGGATAGGCATAACGGTGGAGGTGAAGCCCGCTGCAACCGCTCCGGTAGAAAAGTGTGCCTTTCAGAAAATACAAGGGCCAAGTTAATATTTGTTCGTGCAACACTATAATTGTGTAAATCTTCCTTTAATAATCAAAGACTACACACATACCGCGTTTCCTTCCTTTTTCAGAGGACCAGCATCCTCAACTTTTTTAGGCTTATAGTCTCGATTCAACTCGTTAATGGCATCCCGAGTTTCAGGTGCAGTAGATCTCAGTCGTGCATTTGGATCAACTGCTGCACGTTCTAGTTCTGATTATAAAATAAACACTTATTTAGAGTTTGTCAAATGAAACTTTATGGAGTTCGAGGAACCCAAAAAATTAGTGGGCAGGCAATACAAAATACTGTTTCGATTTGTATGGCTTTGTTTTGTGACATTACCTACCTTCGTCTAAAATTCTAAGATTGTTTTTAACGTGATGAAATTCTGACATATTAAATTTCTTCAAATCCTTGGGATCCTGAAGAGTGATGATATCATTCTTTGTAAACGGCTCATCTGTAAGCAACTCCTTCCAGTTCTTGCCCTTCATATTCAGCTCTTCAATCGCCTAAAATAAAGCAAGGGAACGTGAAAAAATAATCGAATCACCATCAATATCATCCCACTAAACCTTAACCATTATTATTTCATTTCAACTTACTTCATAGCTAAATACATTGCCAGTAGTACGAATAGCAACGACATGGCTATTACGTGTAAAAACCTTGTACAGTACTGGACAATGATAATTATCCTCGGCGTTTTTTGCGAAGTTCAGCTTGATCAAAGATTTTACATCCATTTTCTCTCCTGTAATTGGGTTCACCTTGAACTTCTTCAAAAACGGAACCAACGCTGTGAGCTCGAATATATTTCCACGCAGGTCACAATATGGAGTTTCGAATGGCTGCAATGACAGAGCACAATGATCAATTGGTAATCGCTGAAACTCCGAGGTGTCCTTCTGCATACTTTTCGGCCTTTTCCCACCATACAATGTACTCCACTCCGTCATGGTCAAGTACCTAAAATAGTCAAAATGCAGAATTAATAACTAACATTTACTAACAGGGCTAAGCACTTGAACTGTGGAGTCGGAGTGACAACTCATCATGGCCCGGCATAATTTAAATCAATTGAACCCCCATTTGCAAATTTGAAATCCAACAAAACATTCTTCACCCCACGACTCTAACGTTTCAGAATGCTAAAAATTAACCTCACTCAAAATAATTATATTTAACTACTTTCACTTACATTTTGTCCTTCTGATGTTGTTTCTTCCCCATCTTGAATGTTTGATAGGCAAACGCCCACTGCTAAAGTCAAAATTATAAAAGATCTTCTATCCAGCAGGTGCCTAGAGTTTTTACCACAATCTTCAAACTTGAAGCTTATCGCACGTCCAGCGTTTCCTATGTTCTCTGTCCTGTCAAACCTGCTAGTAAATTTTGAATACAGATTAATATCAAAATATTTTTCAGTGAGTTTCTGTTAAAACCTGCAACTTTACCTGTTTGTCAATAATTGTCAATCAAATTTTCCAATCGAACTACGGTCAACAATCACCAACACAAATAACTATGTTTGAAAATTAAAATTTTTCTGTCCGCGTGCACGGTTTGAATATGACAGAAGGAAAAACTGAAACAGGTACAAACAAATCTTGCTTGCAAAACTGCATAAAATGACTCAACTATTCTTGTTACAGTTCGTGGTTAAATTAATTAATTAAAAATATTTACTAAACTCAGCAAATTTATTTGCGCTCGCGAAAGAAAATAGAAGTGTTTGAAGCTGTGTTGTCGTACGATCGTAAATAATGAATCAAATTAATTCTTTTCCCGCGTCTCACAATACCCCGAATTTCTACGGTAGATAGTGTGGGGTTGCTAAACATATGCAAATCATTGCAAACGATGTCAAATTTTTATGTGAAACCATGAATATTCATGAACAATGACTGAAAAATTTGTGTGGAACCAGAACCATTTTCTCCGGTAAATCTCGTTCCAGTTAGCTAACTTTGCGGATAGATCAATCAATAGCTTTTTGTTTCATTTTATATCATTATTTTATTCACTTCATTTCATTACTCACACTGGTTTAATACTTGTCTCATTTTTATTTCCAGAAATGGGAATTTTTTTACTCTTCTCAACACACGTGGCTTCAGAAATACGCTCTATTTTGTAAGACGCCTTTTACTTCAACAGGTAATATTAACTTAGCAATTATATTTTTATTATATTTGTATGTGTATTTCTGTACTGTATCATATACAAGAATTTTATCTGAAGATGTCTGTTGTAGACTTACACCTAGCACGGCATATGTTACACAAATTTTTTTTGTTTATTACAGGAATTGGTTACATTTTATAAATATTAAGATTCTTCGAGGATACAGTTGTTCGAGCAATAAAACCACATTCTGTAAACAGTAACAGTATTGGTGATAATTCTATATAAACATTTTTCTTACCGCTCATACATATTAAATTTCACATTTATAACGGTCCTACATCATTCTCTTGAGGAAATAACTCTGTTAATGATCATTTTTACACGGTATAACGATTAATATATTTTAAGTTTTTTTACATTTTGGGACAATAACAATGTTTAGAGCGATATATTCACTTTCTACTGAACGTTCACTTTAGTTGCTGCTGATCAGTCACCTTTCATTCACGCTGCGCATGTTTCAAGAGCGATCTGTCAACGTAAAGTATCTCTTTTTTCTAGTGTTCCGTACACGTCAATATTATGTATATAAATTACCAATAAATTATAACGAAGCATTAACAGATTTTGTGTTGACGAGATGATTCACTATGCTCAATTGTATTAATTCTGACACAGGATTTTGAAATAAATTGCGAAATTGCAGTGATGATTTTGTAACTTTAAATTATAGTTGTATCTTCTGTACAGCTTTTCCTTTGTTTGTACATAATTTAAACTTTGCCAACCGCATTGCAGTTGGTGTAGTTTACTTTTTGCCTCTTCAGGAACGTATAATTTACTAATGTGGTATAAACAAGAGGAAATTATATTGGAAAATAAAATAATAAACACCTTTGTCTTATATATTATCGCATACATCACAAATCACAACAAAGAAATTAGTATTTGATAGCTACTTTTCAGTGAACTTTATAAACTGATTCTCATTGATCATATTAGCCGCATGCAGATTTATACAAATCGACAAACTTCCACTACGAGATAAGAACTATATGCAATGAGCACTGCCCTGCGATTGATCTTGTTAAATCACGTTATTACAAATTTAAATCTACCAATAGTTCCACAATCACAATTATTTATGACAGTCAACTGATACTTAAAATTAAATTATCGATATGTATACAACTATTGATTCAAATGATTTCAACTCAATAATCATGCATACGAGACGAGTTGAGTTACGAATTCGCAGTTAAATTTATGTGTGTGAATACATATTAGACTTAACCAACAACACGCTTGACACTGAATATGTGATACGATTCAGTGACAATCAACAATTCGCAGCACCTAGAATCAACAATGAACGAGTTACACCGTACTTGTCTCGCCAATATCCTAACCTGTGACCCTTCTTTCTACAACAACCATCATGAAACATGATACTTTATTTCAACCTAAACTCTACGTAAAATATGGCATAAAAATCTGTAATCTGCACAGGAAATTTAAAAACGATGCAAAATTTAAAAATTGAGATTAAATTAAAATCCATAAAAACAAATGCCACTATTAACACACCGCATTTGTATGTTAACAAGAGAAATTCACTGCTGTGGAAGCTCTACCAACTGGTTTTGGAGAATGAATTGCAGGAATAAGTTTATTCCAATGTTCAGAAACATAGCATTTGTACTATATCCTACGTCAAACAGTCTATATAACTGCTTATAGCTTTTAGTATTTAATATAAGCACACGTGGTAATCGTCATCTTCAAATCATGATAAAATAATAACGTAAGAAAGATGTCTACTACTCAAGGCATCCACCAGATTCAAGCCCATAAAAATAATAACCACATTAAAATGATTTTCCTGAAGATTCTACATAGCTCAAAGTTACTGGAATACTCTTTTTTAAAACAATAATAAAATCGACGATCACTTATGCTAGTGTTAATAATAAATATAGTATGCCTAGAGCATCATCATGCTTCCTTTCAAATCCCGTGGAATCGCAGGCTTTTTGGCCCTGAAATGGAATGAAAAACGTTGCAGCTACTCTTTGCAGTCCTACGTATGTGTGCTTCACAAGTTCACATTGTTATATATTTCCGATGAAGAGGAGTTAAATCTTTTCTTTTGAAGGAACCCAGATGGATGGTCCAGCTTGTTCAGCGATTACTCGTTTCACTCTCTCGTATATTTCCTCTGGCGTTTCTCCTTGAACAATAGCTGCGTACAAACAAAAGGTATCCGGTTGAAGTGTTATAAAATATACAATTCTATACAAGTAGTGTGTGTACGAAAACTAACCAGTGAAGTATTCCGCAAATTCCTGTTCAGTTTTCTGAGCTCGCTCAAATGTCTTTCTTGCCTGCTCTTCAGTAATTCTTTTATTCATGTCCCTATCACATAAAAGTAAATTCGCAATAAGAAACACGGACGCACACGAAGGCATTAATACCTAAGCAGGTTCGGATGGACACTTACATAATTGATTCCACCGATTTGGGCCGGATGAATATCGCTATTGGGTAGAGCTGAGCTGCATGCAACCGTTTGATTGCATTTCCACTAACATCCAGGATACAGTGCTTACCCTGTTCATGGTCGAAAAAACGAAAATTCTCAGGGTAAACTTAAGTTTAAGCTTCTCGGAGATCTTAGTTCAAAGAAACTCAAAATCTCCCAATGTCTTACCTTGTCAGCAACTTCTTTAACAGCAGCAAGCGACGTGCCGTACAAATTATCATTATATTGCCCGGCTTCAATAAAAAGGTGGTTTTGAATGTCTCTCTCCATTTGCTCCCTTGAACTAACGAAGTGGTAGTCACGAGCATCCACTTCGTACTCTCGACGGGGTCGAGTGGTATCTTTTAATCAAGGACATGCATAGGTGCAACTTTTAAAGCAAGGATCACAGACGGCATGATTCTTCGATGTGCCATTAGTATATACTTACGTGGAACACAACTTCCGAATTTCTCTGGAAATTCTGAAATAAGGTCATCATTGATTCGATCCTTCATAGATCCAAGAATAATGACGGGTCTTGCGTAGTTTATGGAAATTTGCTGAACCCCTTCATACGACAATACTACGTCCTCCCCAGCTGTAAAATAAAACAACAGTTATGCTGTTTATAACCAATCCTTTTGTAATATAAAAACTATGTTCATCTAAATATTTAACAGGGACAGTAAAGCCAAGAGAAGAACAAATTTCGAATACACATGCCATGAAGAAATCATCATAGGTAAGAGCAGAGTTCGCCTTTTTACTTTGAAATTGAGGTATATACTTGAGTAAGTTGTTTGTGTATATACATGAGACTATATAAATGTGTCATACAGATAGAGAGACAAAGTAGCCATGCAAATCCTACAGGTTTTTTACGCAAATTGAGTTACGATTAAACTACAGTATGTATTCTAGTCTATCGGTCTATAGTGAAATAATTAAATCTAAGTTTGGCACAATGGAGAGTAGCAAACTGACGAGAAGGCGCACCAACCAACTTGCCCATCAATACTTCAAAAGTTTAACATACATTTTTTTCAAGTTCATTACCACACGGTGTTCGTGGGGTATAGAACTACGATCGTTGTACATGAACGTTGAAAACTGAGCAATGTCAGAAATTAGAGAAGGAATCAATTTTTTTACATAGTATGTTCGGTGTTATGTCCTCGAAAGTTCATATTATTGGGCTAATATGCGACTGAAAAGATGGTGATCAATAACAAAGTGCTATGCGAATATATTTATAAAACTAGAACTTGGCAAACATGCTGTTGAATATTGTTTACAATATAATTATACGGAAACTTTTCTATGGAAAGTGTGAAGTGATACTGGGTATGTACCTTCAAATCTATCATCTTGCATGTACACCATGTACGCTTTCGATAGCATTTAAAACAAGAAAAAATAAAACATTATTGCAACTTGATGTATAAGACGAAGCTCGTGTTGATATATAGATTTCAGCTTGAGTTGTACGGATCCTTTTTACACTCAATATTGGATTAAGCACACTCATGAGTTGTACACTGAATGACATGAGTAGTAGAAAGTAGAAACACAATTTTATGCAGTAATTCAGAAAGGACCGGTCAGAAAACAATACATCCAAATTAGATTTCAGGGGAAAGGGACTAAAACAGAAAAGTTTCCACCGGAGATTAACAGAGTAAAGTTGTCAGAGAAGAAGAGATGGAAGAGAAGTTAATGAAAAATGGGTAAAGAAACAAATACAAAGAAATCATACGGCTAAAACTTACGAATATTGGAAGATTCGCCATCAGGGCCAGGAGTTCCTTCTGCAAATCGGTCAAAAATAACTAAGGATTTTTTCTACAACAAACTAGTAAACTCAACAAACTGAAAACCTTTAGATGGATTACTGAGAAAACAGCCCAGCCCGTTGGATGTATTTACACTGGGATGTTTTTTCACCCCTATTCACTTTGATCATTCAATGAAACTAGGACAATTGCTTGCGTTTACTTACGTTCTCCTTCAGAAGCATCATCGATATTGTCTCGACTTTTCATAAATGGGAATTTGCGAGTAAACGAGAAATTCTTCTTTTTTCGTTCCAGCGTAGACATTTGCTGCAAACAAAGTGATGCACCATCGTATCAAATCTTTCTTCTAAAAAGCTCAATTAGGTATGCTGTTTGTACAACTGTGCATACCTCCAAGGATTTACTCTCCTGTGTTGGACTTTTCCCTTGGAACTTAACACTGCGATCCCTTGCCTTCTGCTTCCTTTCCCATCGCTTTTTCGATGGAATGATCCCCATTCCTTCTTCCTGGCCACTTGGTAATACTCGTTTAGCCTGTGTGCAATTAGCGAAAATTCAATGTAAAGACGTGCTGTGGTCCTTTCAAGTTCAAAAGGATTACTTTTGAATATAATTTATATAAATAATTTTTTTAAATTTAATTTTTTTACCTGCCACCACTCGTCATCGCATGCATTGGTTACATGAAGAATGTCGCCAAACTGGAAGGCTAAGCCTCGAGAGGGTAAATTATCGTCCTTCGTGGGGTCGAAGTCGTTTAGGGAGCGAACGTACAGGGTCCGTTTCTGTGATGTTCTCATTAAGCTTCCAGATATTACATGCTGTTTCATGTCCTGAATCTTTGCCTCAAATCTGTTGTACTCTTCAGGTTTATGCTGCACAACTAGCGTGACCGTTTGTCCAGCATTCTACACAAAAGATATGATATTTCCAGAATGACATAAAACAATAGTTTGGATTATATTGCATTCAATGTAAACACATACCTTGAGGGCATGTGCAGCTTCTTCATGGGTAGCAGCCGTCAAATCGACTCCATTCACAGATAAAATCTGATCACCTCGCCTGAGCTGACCACTCTGATCTGCAGGGCCACCAGCTAATATGAACGATATAAAAATCCCTTCGCTATCTTCACCGCCGACAATATTGAAGCCTAGACCCGTTCCACCTTTGACTAACGTGACAGATCGAGCATCCCTACTCATGTCCTCATCGCTTAAAACCCTCGGAGTTGTTCCACTCAATCCCCCTAGGCTACCGCTACCTCCCCTTTCTGCCGCACTGGTAACTGAGGTTCGACTTTGGGAACCAGTTGTAGATCCGCTACCAATTCGTTCGTCACTTGTGGCCGCTCCCAATGAAGATATTGGTACTGGGGTTGGAGTTGTAGGTTTCGGTGGAGGAGGCGTAGCCATTCTCTTTAAATCAGTTTGCTGAGTTACCTGTGGTGGAGGTGTTCGAGCTAATTCGATTCCCATCGGCTGCCCCATCATACTTACAAGCGCAGGATCGGGTTTGGAAATCAGCAAAACCACGCGATTTTCTGCAGACTTTAAAGTGGCGACGGCTTCTTCATGTGTTACATTCTCCATATTCCTTTCCCCCGACTAAAGGTACGTTTAAAGACCATTAGTTTTGTTACTATCACACATGATGTTCTAATAGGACCACCAATATGGATTAATGAAATTACAGGAGTATTGCGGACAGCTACGAGTTTATCCCCAACGGCCAAGCGACCGTCAGCATGTGCAGCACCGCCTTCCGAAATTTTGGTAACATATATTCCATTGTCACCGGGAATGTGCTGATTTCCAATACCTCCAGCTATACTGAACCCAAGTCCTTTCCCACCTTTAAGCAGCTCTATTTCCATGACCCGAGGTCCTCGACTTTGGCCTTTTCTTTTTACATGCTGCATGACAATAAAAATAAAACTCTCATACTCAGTAACTTCATGGTCATTACTCCACCTCGTTGTAACATGAGTAAAACGGATCCAGTGTCTATTATCAAGTTTTCTATTTCGATTTTATGTGCTACGTGGGTACTCCCATTAGATCGGCCAAAAAAGAAAGCAATCAAGACCTCCTTCTTTGGGATAGCACAGACATGGTGTGTATATGTGGTTATGATTCGCCATCTTCAAGCTCTATACATTCATACTATATCTACGGGTATTTTTTATCTTCTCTGGTCGTACCAATTTTACAGTGCTTCCAGCCCGTTTGAGGGCATCCACAGCCGCAGCATGGGTGACATCAACTACAGATACATTATTAACTCTCAAGATGACATCAGCAATTCGGAGTCTTCCATCCATCGCAGCAGCTCCACCTGAATGTATGTGATTACCAAAGAACACATGATATACGACAATATAAATACGAACCAGTGAGGCATATAGATAATCGATTCTCTTTTCTATTTAAAAGAAAACTCTCAACTTTATACACTTTCATAAACTTTCTCCAAGAAAAGAGTTACAAACAACTTTCAAACTCTAACTTCTTCACTTCCAAATTTTTTCTTTCCTTGTCGAGTTATGAACGTGAAGGGGTAACTTGAATATGCCACAAATGAAGCATTCCGCCACTGATCTATTTTCTGCTTATTCCTAAAGTGTCGACATGAGAAATGAGAGATAGTACATAGATATCAGGAATGAAATTCACTGACCTGCAATGAGTTTCGTAATATATATAGATGGATCATTGTCGACATGAGGATTGTCTGTGCCGCCAGCAATGCTAAAGCCCAAACCGGAACCTCCGCGTTCCAATACTATCTCCTCGAACTCCCAATCTTCTTCTCCGTTCCTGGTAGCCTGCGAGTAAAACAACCATAAACTAAATTGAAATATTTGAACACAATATTTGTTGTCATCCGGTTTGCTGGTAATTTGATTTTGACTCTATTTTGAAACAAAGTAGGGAAGAATTTTGATTATATTTCGCAATTTCACCAAAGTTATATTATCAATAGATGAGACCAGTGAGTGCAATATAAAAGAGAAAGTTACTACTAGGTTATTCGTCTATATAGTGTACCCTCAACGCTGATGGTAGACCGACGACGGTCAACATAGTCTAGTAGCAGTTATCAAATAATAGATGAAAAGCATATAACTCATCAACTCATTCATCACACAATTTCGTTCCTGACTTCATTACTTCCGCAAACTGACAGACAACGACGTAACCAAAAATAAGAAGGGGAAAGTTGTACAACAACAAGCCAAACGTTTGCACGAACGCCGACACATTTCACTCAACTAATTACTTATTCCTATTATACATTTGGACACTGGAAATGTGCTGCAGCAAACACATCGATATTACACTCATACATGCATATATTCATTATGTTAAGTTGGAAAAACGAGAAATACTCGCGTGGTGTATAATGTATAGTAAAGAAAAGGGAAATGAAGGATAGCTATAGCGTATAAGTACAAACATTCGCCAACAGAGACTTGATTGAAGGCTGCTTGCTGGTAACGCAAACACAGTAACACAGAGAGAAATGTGAAAGTTTTGCGTGGGGAAAGTTGTTCATAAAGGACCAACGGAGCATACGTATCTATGCACGTATTACATTATTTCATAACGATGATGCTATACAGCACAATGACGGCTACGTACGTAAGTCACTGACTCCCACTCGAGTACCAGTAGCACACACATGCATAGAAAATATCTTTGTCCATATAACCGAATCAAAAAATGCGTTCTACCATCAACGTACATGCTTTCCGTCTGGTGTTGAAAAGTCAACAGGTGAAAAGCCTCCACCTCCACTGGAATCCGTCTCTCCGAACCGCCAATTATCCGAATGTGATGAAATCTGAAAATCACAAGGCGACATTCACAAACATTTCAACACAAACAGTTGCATTGTTGCATGCATTGTACTTCAATTCAAGTGAAAGCTCTATATATCAAACAACCTCTGATAGCGAGTCACGTTTGACTGCTAACATCTAAACATACATGTGAAAGTATCGTTATTTAGGCACGATCATATACTCTTTCGCATGCACACACTTTCAACGAAAAAAAGGTGATGAATAGAAATCATCACCGGCCAACCCTCCCTTATCTTATCACGCTATTATTATTCGACATGTTGATTTTAAAGCGGAAATTAATGGAATACAATAATAGAATATTCCCAAGTAGGATTCAATTTCTACAGCAGAACATACTATGTTGACGACATGAAAAACATACTGAGCACGGTATGGACGCTGGAAGTGAATGGACTCATCTAAAGGTGAAAGGATTAAGGAAGATACAAAGCATACGTGACAGGCCGACAACGGAAAGGCCCTGAACTCCATCCGTTCATCAAAAAATATTAATTACCTCTGCGCCATCCGAACACGCTGCGGACAGCGAAATAACGTCAATGGTCTTGGCAAACCGCACACACTTTCGTTTCTGTCGCTTGCGACTAGTACAATAGTCACGACAATGTTGTTGCAGTCTTGGAAGGCATACTGAGCACATTTTCCCATGCGCCAATACATGAATTAACTGTAGTGAGCTACATGTAGACACTATTTTGGAATCGTCTCCATTGTCAGACACTTTTCGTGTGCACTGTTACTGCTACTCAAAACTGCACCACAAAACGACGCTTTGAGTATAGATGAAGACAACATTGTGTAGAAAAAGGTTCCTTTGTACTATCTGATCTACGTGGAGGCACACTACACACTACACAGACTTTTGATTACACAGAGAAAGGCAGTGGCTACAAGGGCAGAGACACATCGCCCTTCCTTCTAAATATTAATACTGAAAATTATATTTCCATTTTTCTACAAAACTAATTTGTAAAACCCATTTCAGCGTATATATTTACACCGTAAGTTTAAGGCACGCACCACTCCACACGAGAGAAAATTACAAGAGGCTACGCTAGATGATTACAGTCCGGGGAAGAGATGAAGCTTCTGCTTCATCATCAGTAAAAGTATAATGTATAACTAAACTGGAACAAAATAAAATCGACGACAACACAGCACCCAACCTGCAGCTGTCTGTTCATTCTTCTTTCATTCCTCCTTTCACCAATCACCATGCAAAATGAGGCGCTCACTGCATAACGCAAAACATACATGAACACATACGCAAACATCATAGACTCTCACAGTGTCAGTCACTGCGGATTCTTGTACCTGGACTAAACGGAATCGAAAAAGGAGTTAACCGGTTAACAACACTCGGGTTAGTAGGCACACACATGTGATAAACATAGCTTTCCTTGCAAATATGACCACAAGCACGTACCTGAGCGTACCCACATTCGTTTGAGCCATGAACAGCAAACAATATACATGGTTGATGAAGAAAAAAAAATATACACATGCACTACTGGTGTAAGGGAAGGAAGTCCATATACGCACATCATCAGAAAATAGATATACATGCACTCGGGGTTGTGGAAGTACACTTAAAAGTTTCTCCACACTTGGCAGAAAGCATGTTGAAGGACGTATATACTATTGCATACTACATTTGGCTTTTCCTCACAAAACAGCCTATACATACTCTACCTAAAGACACCAACATACATAATATGCATATGTAGAACTTTAGCATTTTGCTGGAAATGCATTTGCTCAAACGTGCAAAGAGTATTATATATAGTGCCCTGGACGTAATATGAAGAGGAAGAGGAACAGACAGCCACTTCTTTTGTAGCTTCCAGTGCACTGCCTAGATCCTAGTGAGTGGAGAAAGCATTCACAATGCTGGTGAAAGAAGCCTAAATAGGAAACCGCAACTAAAGCAGAAGGTAAAGTGTAAGTAGAAGAGTGCTATAAACTAGCAGACTCTTTTGTGGCAAGAACGTATATTATAGTCATCAGTGGTACTTAACTAGTTCTCCAGTTTTTCTCCACCATGTCCTCCTCTATCCTTCTTTGCCGTGCCTACCTTCTACTCGAGGAAAACAACTCCGCTCTGTCTGTGCATGGCATGTATTATTTTGTATTCAACAACAGCAGTTGTGGAAAAAATTGCTTCACCAGTTCCCAACATATGTGAATGTGTGTGTGTTGAAAAAAGGTACAAAAAAACTGACTGACAGATATTATATGCATACCGTTTCTAATACACACGAACGAAAACCAAGCTCAACTATAGGAAGCGGAACAAAAGCTGTGGAATGAAGAAAGCACAAAAAGGGTATCCATCGACCAGTATGGAACTTTGTGCTCACTGTCAGTGAAAGAGAAAAGGGGCAGCAGTAAATACAACAAGTAATAAGTTCGGTGTGAACTAGTCATTTTTCGCTATATTGGTTACGTTTCGTATTAGTGGAAGAATGGTAAATGTGCTCTTCTTCTCAGGATCTCACAAAGAAAAAGAATCACCCTGGAAGAGCTCGGAAAACTTATCCAGCGCACAAACATGTTGTATCACAAAATAAAGAGTCACATTTCCACAATATAAACTCAAATGAAACTAACCAACCACAACCACTGCTACCAGATCACAAGTACCAGATCCGAAGCAAGCCAACAAAACCAAATGAAAGAGAACCCTACCTATTCATCCAACCACCCAAGAAAATAATTCACTACTTGTTATTACGCAAGTGTCTAAAATGCTATACAGTATAGCGCAACTTTCTCTCTCTACCTCTACGTGTTTGCAATACTCTGCCATTGCACAACAGCAAAAATCGTGTTAATATATAACACAAATATATAAAGCTACACTATATATTTTCATCCTCCCGTGGACAACGCACTAAAACACTTAGAGAAAACACCAAAAACATATAAATAACGGAGAGACGCCGTTCTTCCATGTGCTCTTGGTACACATCACAAGAAGACCGTGCGCTCCAGCGACGACCTTTTCACTATCGTCTATCGCATTCGTATCAAAGGAAAAATCGTTTTTTGAGATAGACATTCGTCGAGAGATATGCTACTGCTCACTTCCAACTGAGAGCCCGATGAAAGAGAAAAATTGCTACAGTATGAAATCAAACGCTGGACAAACGTGAAGAGTAAAAAATAGGTGAGGGAAGTGCGGACACATAAGAATACACAGAATACAACACGAGAAGCTCAGTTAGTAGGAACTCGGAGAACAAAGCGGAATTCTTTTCAGCCCCTTCTTTCCCATTTGTTTGCTTTTCACTGCTCCGATCAATACTCAATTGATTCTTGCATTTTGCATAATTAAATAATGAGAGAACCAGTCATGCCTCCACAACTCGCCACTGCGATGCGATACAGCCAACCGTCGCAAATGCAAACAAAGAAAGATGAGCACAAGGAGAAGGAGACTACCCACAATGCTAGCTATGCAACTCGCTACGGGAAGGAATTGAGAAGGGTTAGGAAATATATGTTGAAGACTATTGCAATAGCACGTTAGATGTCTAGGATGCAATAAAGTCGGTCAAACATTTTTATCACCCACCACCACCAGCAGCACACAAACAACGGTTTCATACTAGCCACGAGAAAGCAATGACAAAATACGTTGGCATTTTAAAATTGGACAAACATCATATCGCCCACTACGCCGAGATCAAATGGATGAGGAAAGTAAAACGCAATGTATGCAAAAGAAAAGACCAAAGCTCTTCTAAACGCCAATAATACGTTAACACAAATACACTAGTCCGCTATATTCATGGAGGAGGGATGCATAATGTATATAAATTGGGACAAAAAATGCTAAGCTCCTCCACATCCAAGTAATTTGGCTTCTTTCGTCCTCTCTCTTTCTACTCCTCCTGTGTCATCTTGGAAGCTTTCCATGTCCCTTCACCATTATGCACGATCTGATTATTGGGTTTATGAATATACTGTCATATCATGCACCACTGCCACAGTTATACATGAAATGAAGGTCTGTATGCTTTCATCCGTTATGTGGACCACGGGGTTTTCTACCCTAGAAATTTATGTAGATTTCGGCTTGGAAGCAGTATCGCGACACGCATGTTTAAAACTCAATATTATACAAGGCACACATTTTCAAGCCAAACGTATTTTCTCGCGCATTGACAGGGTATTTTATGCACACATTTCTTCGATTACCATGCAGCTACTGATACCACACAGCTAGTTGATCTCAGAACACTAAAGGGTCAAACACTAACATGCAGGGAATATTTTGCCAGGATATGGAACACTTTCAGCAATAATCATTCTATAGTCGACTGAAGTTTGTGTGGGTTTGTTTATCTTCGATAATACGTAATCCGGATTTTCTAACTCGTGTTGTATCATGCATACTTACACACTGGGATTCACACTTGAGAAGGATAAGTATTTCATGAAATTTTTACAATCTGCCGTGACATGATTTCCAATCTCACACTTAAGACGGATTCTATATTTCCCAACACGTTCCAACTTATTATAAACGACCAGCCGCAACATTTCTGTGAATATAAAAACCAGTTTCGAGTGTGGATCAAAGTGAAACTATACAAATGTAAGTGTATCCTTATCCTTGTTTGTGCCAACGATACCGTGCGGTGCTATTTACTTTCATTAGACCGAATCGTTAAACTAGTGTAGAACGTACTATTTTATGAGAAAGTACGTATAAATGAATCATCATAAATATGATTTATACCGACCCAAATTTCACTGCATTTCTTTGTGCGTAATGGAAAACTAAATGGCTAACAAGTCGCGAGTACCAACCCATAAAATCCGCAAACACATACGGACATCTTGATGCGCAAAAGAGTTGTTTTGCACAAAATATCATGCGAGAAGAGATACCAGGAAAGAGTTCATACCTTCGGGCTTTTTGGTGTGACAACAGTTGAGTCCTTTCCATTATGATGCACCGCTTGATTTGGAGCCGTTTGAGTCTGAACCATGACATTGGGGTATGGTGACCTCTGTGGTGGTGGAACAACCATTGGTGTCGTGTCTATAATATCCACTGGCACTGGTTGAGATTGCGGCTGAGGTTGCTGATACGGTATCCTGTGATACTGATCTTTAACCATTCCGTCATCTCCGTAGCCCTTCTGTAACAAAAAAAAACAATTTCATACATTAATTTAACACCCACACACAAGCAATAAACAAGCATTCAACACTTAAACAGCACACTAAAAATAAGAATGAACTTCATCACCTAGTCTAATAGCACTCTACACGACAAAGTGCACTATTAGCATGTGGAGTAGTTACTCAGATATATGGACTAATACGTTCATTGACTGACGAATTGAAGACGAGTGGAAAATTCATCATTCTTAGCACCAAGCATTGCCCACTTGCCTAATTGATACGCTATTTGATGTTTACACCTTTGAGCTAAAACTACAAATAATTTTGACATCGCGCAATCATTCAATGTGAATATAAACAACTGCAGACAGGTGGTATGCAGAAAGCAAGACCGGAGAAAGAAATCAGATGTGTGAAGAGTAAAATACCGCATGACACAAAATGTTTCACGTTATCACGTGCGTGGAATTTCCTGTGCTCTTTTGGCCTTATCTGATGAGCTACGCTATGAGATGCTGTTAAATGTTGACATGTACCAGACCCCACCATGACTCCAAAATTCATATAGGGTGAAGCAATTAGTGTTTGGCATGACTTACACAAGCACAATTAGGCACGGAAGCTTGTGACATAAAATTACGTGCGGCAATATATGCTCCTATACCTTCATGATGAGGTGACGTCAGTAATTTTCCATGAGCAAGGAAATTCCTCTGAATTCGATTTTCATAATATAAGTGAGTGAGACAAAAATGAACAACATTTCTTCACTTCTTGGTAATCACCTCATTCGAACGTTTTACGACTGTTTCGTTAAACATTAAACATTCAAACCGGAACAATGTAGGTAAAAACGTTTACAGCTCATCTCGTGCTTCTTTGACAATCGTACAGCTGGAAACGAAGTCATGTCTGTGCCTTTGTTAGCTCGCAATAAATGCTGCTCACACGTTTGGTTAATGACTGACAGGATATATTGCCACATCAAAATTACATGCCCATGCGTTATTGACAAAGCCATCAATAGCAACTAATTGTAGAACGAATTATCCCCCAAGCTCGTTTCCTACTTTTTATTTTACCCTTTTAGTACTCTCTTCCATTACAATAGAGCCGAAGTTCATAAGGAAATAGTCATAGCAGATTTAATTGAAAGATCAAAGCACAGACATGAAAGAAAATGTTGCGTGAATAAAACCTAGAAAGTTTCTCCTTGCTGGTGGAAATTTCTGCGTCTTTCTCAAGTATCCAATCTCATACTAGTACATAACCATCCATATATAAGGCTCGTACATACGAGTCTTATTGTACCGACCCAACTTCAACTATTCCATTCAACTGACGTGCGGTCCACATCTTTTCATCCTTTTATTGCGGAAATGTAAAAGGATTGGGTAAACTAGACTAGGTACCTAGGCAGAAAGTCTACATTACAAATGAACGTAAACTTGTGTAGGGACTAAAGCTAGTCCTACTAAACCTGAAGCCTATATGAGTACGAATTTCGTGTCTGCACGTTCTAGTCTGGACGAGAAGTTAAGAAAAATCTCTCCAAGTGAAATAACTTACTGGACTTTAGTGAATATTGTTCATTGGCATGAAAAAAGATTTTGTAGAAGACAAGACAATTTTGATTCCCTTGAAGTACACGCTCCTGTACACATACTATAGCATCGTACCCACAACCTAACTTGATACTTTGTGGCTAGTCGACTCGTAAAAAGTTTGCGTCGAATTAGAGTTTACTTTTTACCTTCGAAGATCTTTGATGTGGATTCAGAGAATACCGATTCCAACTATCACAATCATCCAGATGTTTTGTATATGTTCCGTTCGTATGTAATTAACCGATGCTTCTACTTACGATTTATGTATGCCTATCCAAAACGATGATAGTGTTAATACCTCACTGAAGCAGCATTGTAGACTTAACTCCCTGGCTTTTCAAGCATGCCTTCAATTTTCTAGCTCATTTCTTTGTGCGTAAAATAAATATTAAATGTGTGTTGATCAACGTCAGACAAGACATTCATGTGCCATATAATGTGGAAGTAAAGTACAGTTGTGAGTGTAACTTACAATACCCTTTCTCCCATGCACTTCGCAGAGGGAATTATGTCGCGTATGTCTTGGTCCTGATGTCGCTTGTGCAACTGAAATGACAGGTCCAAAGGCACTAGTAATACCGCTAGTTGTCCCTGGAAGTGAGGAACAACCCGGACTAGTGGATAAATAATTTCCGTTGCCACTTGCCACACTAATACTAGCACTCCCACCACTAAAGCTTCCAGCGTCATCGTCTTCGCCATCATTGCCCAGCTCACAAGTACAATGACCAGGTGCCACCGGGCTGCTCCCGCTGTCATTACTTTCAGTAGTTTGTGACGGCTGCGAATGCTTGAGTCTCTGTGTGAACAGTTCGTGCTGCTCAGCCACTCTCCTTCTCCGTCGACGTCTCACTTTTAATGGAACACTACTTCCAATTATACTTGAAAATCTTTGACCAGAACTCCGTACTATCGAAACCCAGTCGATCATCCTCACGAATTCATAGTATTGAAGCTACGTGCAAAAGGTTGCATCCGTCACAGGCGAGAAAAAAACTATCGAAGCAGAGCTCTATAGCCAGCCACCTACACAAGTGGAAGCATATTTCTCAATAGAACTTTCCAAAGTTCCCGAAACTTTTTCCTGCCAAAGTACGAAATAAAAGCACTGCAGGAAGATAAAAGTAGAGAAGAAATTCGGTGACTTACTCACTGCGAGACCCGAGTGAACCAGCTGTCAATGCACAATGAGCTACTACAGAAAGTATGAGACTACGATTTCAAAATTCTCCCGAGTTATATTTAGACTTCGTTTAACGTAGACAATTTAGGTGCATTGGTAGTTGGAGCGAGAAAAGAGTATCCACAAAGGCAACCACCGTTTAGCTTCTCGTAGTGTCTTATTATGCTACTTGAAAGACTGAAATATGAATTCAAAAAAGATGATAACGAGAAAAGGATGACGACAAAGCATACGATCAACTTCTTCCTGTACACGACTGTTGTACCTCATCTCGCCTGTTTTATACCCCTAAGGTACATGAGTAAAGGCGATTTCCCGGTATGTACAACGTATTTCAATAACTTGAACCTTTCTTTTTATCCATTTCTCGGAAATTTCCCCATTTCTCACGACGTGAATCTTATTCTTGCGAAATGCAAATCACATCAACAGTCTTTCTTTACATTGCAGCACAAGACCTATAGCAATATGACATGACACGCACTTTTGGAGACCCTGCTTAAAATCACTGAAACACCGTCAATACTAGATCCAGAATTACTATGTTCCAGGAAAGCATAGTTTCTAACTTTGTAGACCCATGCACAGCACACACACGGAAGTCAACTACACCTTTTGTTCTCTGACAACGGTCCATTGAACTGGACAAATGGTCACCAGTTGTAATAATATTCGCTAAGGTTTGAAGAGTTAAAGTTGAATAATTCTAAATATTTAATAGGATATCAGTATCAGCATAATTGCAGTTCCCCCTACTCCATATTGCAAACATATGTATATTAGGCATATCTTGGTGTGTATGTGTGTAGATGGAGAAATAGTGCTGAAATTTGTTCAGCCTTATTGGGGTGCTGTATTTACTCAATAATATGCACATACATATAGGCTTTCAATATAGCTTTGACGTAACTCTTTACAAGTACAAAATATTTTATGAGACATACATCCTGAATCGAAAATTTCACACAACGATTTTAATCCAAGTAAAATTGTTTATATCATTTCCATTTGGGAATATAAAACCCCTGCGGCCCTGTGCGTACGGGTGGAACCCCCACAGCCGACTCCCGACGCCCCCAGACCCGACTCCCGACGCCCCTACACCCGACTCTCGAAAATT
>JAQFZW010001373.1:0-28161 GCA_034687055.1 Heteromurus nitidus
CCCCCTGTTATTTTCTTCTAGATCCGCCGCTGGTTATACATTTTAAGAAAACATCGAGCTTCTTGTCAGACTTTATTGCTTGTTTTTGGGGGCTTTATAGCTACGATGTTTGCTCGAAAAGCGGACACTCAAAAGTTATTAGGTGGCGACGGCGACATTCGCAAAGCGACATGATTTTCGTCTCTCTCTCTCTCTCTCGTCTCTCTACTTGATTCAATTTAAAGGATTTAAAAGCTTGGCATTTAAAAAAATAGTCGGCCTCTTCACAGAAAAAGGAGTATACATATATTTATGAGTTTGGTCAGTTTGAAGGGGTAACACAAGAGTGGAGTGAGTGATTTTTTTGGAAGATTTTTATAAGAAAGCAAAAAAAACGTACGGAGAGAGATAGAATGAGTTTTTGAAGGAGAAGCAAAAGCGTATAAGAAAAAAGGAGATTTTTTCCCATTACGTACAGTGAATAATTAGTAGCCCAATGCCCAAATCGGTATATCTTGAGATGGAATTGTCGAGCCAAGCCCCTATTTGCATATGTAATCAGCTGCTTTTTCGAGTCTGGGTAGGGCACCGATTTCTCCAACTCGAACACCGGTATCACAAATGCACATCTTTGTTTCCAAATAGAAAATTTTTATACCGTTTTTTTCCTCTGTCAATAATTTATCGAGGAGATTTTTTTTCTCTCTCGCTGTTGTGTTCAGTGGAGACAAGTGAGATACATGTTTGAGATAATGTTAAATTGTATTTGCATTTGGACATTATAACACACACGCCAAGAATCCTCTTCGATGATGCATGTTAAAAGGATTTAATGTAAAAAAATTGTATCATATTTTTCTGGTAGTCGAGCACATATTTTTTGCAAGAAGACATTGCTTGTCATATTAAAGAAAGTTTTTTTCTGGATGAATTGGCCATTGTGTGTGTTTGTGTGTGTGATTTGACTATTATCCTTGTGGCATGGTGTTTAGGATAATGGAGCTAATTCTCTAGTGACTTAATATACTTGTAATAGTTATTTTTACATACTTGGAGCATTTCGCCTCAGGCGTTTCATAAAATTCCTGCAGGAGGAAAGATGAGTTTGGCCTCGGAATGATGTCAACATCTGTCATGAACACCCAGGCGGTACCACAAGTCTACACAAATGGAAGCATAATGGCGTTTCATTATAATCACAGTAAATATATGCAGGTGAGCGATATAAATAAAAAAACTTAAAAGTTTTTACATAAAGTCGCCTTTGTCAGCGAACTTATATGCGTATGCAATGTACATCACCACGGTCGTCTAAACGATAATAATGAATAATGATAACCTCCTCTAAATTAATAATATTTAATGAGTTTTTTTTCTGTAAAGAAGCATAACTTAAAAAGATAAATATGGAATGTAGTTTTAAGCGTCATCCTCATCTAATATTTAATATTATCTTCTGTGGGGGGCTCACTTTTCTCGCAACGTTCCTCATATGATTCTGTGGATACAATCCACTTTTATCCACTCCCTCAGGTAGCACATTTTTTATTGCGAACGCGATGAACTGATGCGGCTGACCACATGGAAAGTCCTCATACCCAGTGAAGTCAAACGACGTGGCGGATGATGAACTAGAGTTGGATGCGCTGAACCCAGCCGGCACAGCCAAGTGAATCGATACAGTCTGATTAAACAAGGCGCTACACTTCCTCATGTATGCAATGAATAAATGGAGAACGGTCAGTTCATCAGAGTTGGCGACGTAGACGGCAAGAGAAATAGGACCAAGCCATTTCTCTGACACTTCGCCAATTGAAGAAATTCGATCTATTGAACCCTTTGAAGAGGTAGACAAGAAAAAAAATCCACTATCGATCATCAATCATCAGCCCAGATATTTCTATATGCATGCTACATACATGATCTTTTACAAAAAAATGTGTGTGTGTGTAGAAAAGTTAAACACTGTGACAAAAAGGCATTAGGGAAGGGAGTCACGTTTTTCTCGTACTCTCAACTTGAACTTGGCATTTAACATCCGATAAAAGGTAATATAAAGTGGAGCTTAAACGAGTAATTTACAGGTATAAAGTGCAAGCACGCACACTTTTCTTTTGGGAAATGAATTGGCAGAGTATTGAAGGGGAAAATGAAATGTGTATTTTTTATATATTTTTTGAATCGTAATAAGATTACTACAAGTGTTGTTGTTTTTGTAGTAGGAAGAAGAGAGCGCAACGTTTTACCTGTGTTGCAAGGCAGACGTCAAACCTGTCCATCAGGTCCTCCCACAACTGGCCAGGCCATACCCATTCATAAATTTTGAGCTGAAAATTAAACGATCATCATTATTATCATCATGATGATATATATTTGTTCCGAAAAGAGCCACGTACGCACACACATACAACAAAACACAAACACAATGCTCAGTATAAATCCTCTCTTTCTCTCGCTGAGGAAAATAAATAAAGTCAGATTAGCGGAAAATGATGAGTGACTGGATTTGGTAGTGTGTAAGTATTTATAAGCAAGCCAAGCAAGTGTGTGAGTGTGCGCGTAAGAAGGAAAAGGGGAATAAACGAGCAAAAATATGCATGATTTTTGGCTATACATTCACTATTCCATGTTTCAGTTTTGCAACAAAAATATTTTATAAAAAAAGGATGAAAGAGAATAAGAATTCTTTGATCCACCTTTCTGCACACTGTCAATGACATGATGATGTTGTTGATACGACGACGAGCAATTTTAGTACCTATATAAAAGCTCGTTATTTTATTCAAACCACGTAAAAAAATATGATCAACGACGAGGATCCGCATGAGCTTGAGTTCACATCAGCCCACATCCCACTTGAGAAAAATGAAGGAGCTCTGAGTAAACTCGTGAAAATTATAGAGAGGTGCTTTTTACAAACCTAAAAGAGTATTTCTGAGAGACAACATCATCGTCGCTGCTGTGGGTAAAAACTTTTCCCCACTTCTTTTGGATAGAGTTAATCTTCTTTAATGCTTTTGATGATGACGACGACCCTGATGAAATTTACAGATACTACCACAACGTCTATTTAGAGAAATCAGAATCATTTATCTTCGTCCATTGGGCTACACACACACACACGTCTAAGGTCAAAAGTTCCCGAGAAAAAAAACGTATCAGAAACAAATTATACTAGTCACCATATTTAGACAGAGACACAGTTAGTCAGTCAGAGGTTAGGCAGTCGACACTTTACAAGCATTATTCTGCCTTAAAAAATTCCTAATATATAGTTGGATCACGTTTGACCATCATTGATTTATGGAATTGATATTTTGTCCTCTTTAAATCTCTCTATATACCACACACACACACACTGACTGACTCGCTATATAGAAAAAAATGATGATGTGCACAGGTGGAAAACAGTAGTCGTATTAGTTACCAGTACGTACATTTAATGACATGTGTACACCCCGTTCAAGCATTAGATCACTTTGCATGTTACGTCAACAGGCGCAAGGCAATACATATTTTTTTTCAAACATGGCTTTTCCTTCCCGTCCCCCAAGAACAACTTGTCACAGTCATGAACTCTCGGTGTTCTCTTCTGTTATGTAAGCCGAACTAAGCCCAATGCGAGTGGAGTAAAGTAATGCGATCCGATATCATATCAGAATGGGTCAGAGAGCTTATCGCAACACGCCATATCAAATGGAAAGGAAACGGAGTTTTTCACTTGAGCTTTTACTAAAAAATATTTATTATATGAAAGCTCAGCGGGTACACAAGTTGCATGCAAAGTAATCATAACATTTGAAGGTTTAGAATGACAGTTCGGTGTATCATGACTTACACAACCGTGATCCGGAAAACACAAATAATAATACTTATATAGAAAAATTTCTCGAGATTAAAATTATCATCTTGTTGCATAAGGTGAAAACAATATAAACATATATTATTATGTCTCTAGGAAAATACCATGGGACTTTCTCACCTCGACATATTATACTACACTGCAGCAAGCTATCTTCTTACTTTTTTGACCTATTCCCCTTGCACAAATAAAGCATAATAATGTGCGTCACCTTCACTCTTGCGACTCAATTTGCGGGGAGTAGGAGCTAAGCTGATATAATGCTTTGAATGTATGTAGGTGTTCCCTGATGTAACACTAAGCTGGAATACACATATATTCTTATGCGGAAATGAGACGGAAGTTTGCATACGAAAGAAAGAAAGGGAAGCCTAAAGAATTGTTCAAAAAGGATACATATACATGATGACTTATAGAAGGCTTGATGAACTACATCAAAAACCATTATGTTTACACTTTTTCGTGACTTTCCTCCGCAAGAGCTTGTATATCGCGTGCACCTTTTCCCTTTCATTCATGTAACAAAACGTGTAATGTGATTATTGTACCTTTCCGCTCAATCCTGTCAACTCTCAACATCTAGCTCGTATTCATTCATAACGGTAGTAGCATGTGTACCAAAATGATTACACTCTTTCTGCCGTATGTATTTTTTACCCAAAAAACACTCATCATGATCATTAATCAAAAAAGCATGTAAAAAAGCGTGTGGAATTTTGCTCTGCAGAGAAGGAACAACAACAAGCAATTATGTCCTTGAGAGGAAGCCAAAGCTAATTGCATAAGTACAGAGTGTGTGGAATTGCCTGAAACTATAGAAATCGGATTAATAAGTGAGACTTATTGTGTCATTATGTTTTTAGTACCATTCTCCGAGTGTCTGATCTGGCTTGCGACCATGGAATATTTGGCGGGACATAGTTGTAGTAGGTCGGATAAGTTCCATTGTAAATATTAGTAGTTGCAGTACGATTCAAGTTATACTGGAGGAGGTGTTGATGAAGATTCCTGATTTTGTGCTCGTGCTGTTGTTGTTGCTGCTGCTGAATGGCTAAAGGTGAGCCGGCAAAAGGGGACACGATTTGATAGCAAACTGAAGAGCCCTTGTTGCTCCGACTGCTACTGTAGTTTATCACTTGATTGGCACACAGGATAAAAAATAAGGCCACTGCCAATGCAGGTATGTGCCGATGGAGAAATCGACAGATGCAGTTACTGGCACACCATCTCATAGTAAATTCGTTTGTGTTTACAAAAGGAATTAACGCCTGTTACAAAAATTTTTTCACAAAAACGTCATGTGTTCATATTGTACGTTGTTGAGAGAGCTTTGTGCGGTGTGGTGGACAGGGTTTTCTCTCTCCTTTTACTTTGTTTTCTATCACACTCTTTTTCGTCAGAAAATAAAGACTTCCCTACGTCATTTCTATGACAAAAAAATTCCCTTCTGCTTTTGTTTTCATAACTCTTTAATGCATGTTACCAAAAAACGTGGTTGTCATGTCGTGTGACAATCGTAAATCAATCTAACGAGAGAATCTATATAGCATTTGGCTTATAAACGTACACTTGCTATAGGTGTACTTTGTTCTTTGATCGATAGCAGAGTAAGAGTAGCATTCAAAATCAGTGACAAACAGTTGTAATCCTACTGGACAGAAAGAATTCCCGTGAAAGCATTATATTTCAGAGTATAACTTCACCAAGGACAAAAATTTTCCATAATAATGCCGCCCTTCCCATTCATTTCTTTCTCATCGTGACAAGCTTTCTCTCACGAGTCCTATAACGTGTTATGAACACACGCTCCTGATATAATACCTTTATTATGACAGAAAAATGCAAGCACGTTTTTATACTTTTTTTTAGCTAAAACACTTTGACATGTCAACGTCAACCTGTACTATATATTTTCCTTACGTAATGAAAATGAAATCAAACTGAGCCAACTCTTAAATACAACATTTACTCAAATATTTTTTATCCAGACACGAAATCTTCGGAGAAAGGTAAAAATCCTTTTATGTCGGATGATATTTTCTGGGAGAATCCTCTTAGCGGAGAATGAAAGAGAATATTATATAAATACATGGATCGTTAAATAAAAGCCTGTAGAAAAGTAATTCGACTGACGCGACGAAACTAAGTATGATACACTATAATATTATGACAGTAGCACTTTGCAGTAGTCAATGAAGAAAGTCTCAAGAAAATAATGGCTGCTGTATTGAATTTCTCTTATTATTAAAAGAAGAATATTTGTTGCACTTATTAAATTTGAAGCTTTCAAAGAACTCAGAAGGAACGAAACTGGAAAACTAGCAAGTCCGGATCCCGTTTCCTTCCACTCGACTCCTTGTGTTTATCGCCACAGCAGCTTAGAAGCACGGCGTACGTGGAACTCACACGCACAGTAATAAATGTAATGGAACAACACTAATCCCTCGACCCTCATGTTTATTCACATGTTTTCACAAAGTAAAACCGCTCTTTATCGCCTTTTTATCAACAAGAAAGGAGCAGGGAAAAAAATTTGTTACATGAGAGAGAGAGAGAGACCCAACGGACCGAATGAAATATTCAAAGAAAAGAGAGAAATAATGTTCGATTGTTCGTGATATTGGAGTGAAAGATATCCACCTTGTTTTCTACCCAAATGTTCCTCTCGTTTGAAGGAAATGAAACCACAGAACTGGAGATGAAATATAATCTTCCGTAAAAGGGAATCATCTGAAGAATAAATGGAAATTGGAAACACAAGAGTACATCTAATGTGTGTATAGCTAAGGAGGACGGCAGAGAGAGAGAGAAATAGGAGAGAAAGTCGTCGTCGTCGTGTATTTACCCCTCTGCTCCACTCCGTAATATATTAGATTCACAATAAACACCCAACGAAGCACAACTTTCCTTCTTTGTATTTTCTTCACTGCTGATACTACGATCCTCCCTCGTGATCATGAAGAAGATGACGATGAGTACGAAGCCTTATACATTAGATTCTTCTACTTCTTACATACATTCCACTTTTTCAGATGATGTTCGGCTCTCTCCTTCGTCGGTGGTGGGGAGAAGGAGAGAGAGAGAAAGAAAAATCATTAAACTTCACTTTCCTCCGTGTCGACCACACAGCTTTCCTTTTCTCGCACTAACTCTCAGCTCGGAGCGGAGTGTGGAGTCAGTAGAGTAGCCGTTGTTGCAGTCTTTTCCCCACTACTAGGGAATCAGCAGGAGAAAGCGGAAAGTGTTCCAGACTGGTGCAACACAGCCCACAACACAAGCAGGCAGGCAGCAGCATCCCTCTCGGATAAAACAGTGTGGCAAAATATGTAGGCATACATAAAATGTATGTATGTAGATATTGAACACTGAAATATATATCGCGAACAACCGGAAAAAAGGACAACGGTGAATGCAGTAAACATGCACACAGTCACTGCTCTACACTGACATAATGTGCTCGTTTTGGGATACTGTATACTGCAGACTGGAGAAATATATAAAAAAATATATAAATGTACAATTTTTTCCTTCTTTCTCCGGCGAAATGAGAAAACCTTGTGTGCTTTAGGGAAAAGGACTTTATTGACCTCTGGAGAGTTCTAAAAAAAGTATGATTATTCAGAGTTCACCAGACTTGAATTCTCCGATACTACGTAGGCATATAGCGTGACGGTTCACGCCGGATATGATATGAATAATCTGTGTACAAAAGGGGAATAATATGCTACATATAGACCAAGTTTATTATGTTACTTGCACAATTTATTCATGACTTGTGCGGGGGAAACATATACCGGCACAAAAAAATATAATAACTTTCATGTATGTAAAAGCTACCTTTCCCCTCTGCCTTTTTTTGTTCTTGTTAAGGTGTTCAGTCTGAAAGGACTTAATTATGCTTTCAGAAACTATGCGTATGGTATTCTAGCAGCCAAATTAAGGAAAATTCCAACAGTATCCTATTCCAGTTTACAAGAAAAATATACCTCTCATATGACATGACAGGGTAATATGTATTCCCTGCATTTATCAAAAGCAAGACGAAAAAAAGCCTTTAGCTAGGAGTTGTATGAGAATGCTTAACTTAAACAAGATACATAGTTCTAGACGGATAAATTATGTATTTTTAAAACAACGTTCTAATAGGTAGACAGGCAAGGTAGCAAAATGGAATCAATACTTGTCGGAATTGACTATGCATGAAAGAGATACATAGAAAAGAAGCCTTTATCATGTCTTTATTCGACAAAGTATGAATTTCAGAGTAAGAATGTATGTATATTCACTCTGGGAATTGATAATGTGCATGAATTTGATATTCTAGTGAACAATATGTGAAAAGACACACTTGAGGAATGGGTCGACAATGGATTATTGGGAACTTTGGGAAAGAATTCAAATATGAAGTGCTTATACACTAACACATTTAAGTATGGCACATATATATCCAGCCGTCAATAGTATGAATAATATGGGAATGTTAGCGTATTAGCGAATAGGAGAAAATAATGTTGGCGAAGCACATGTACAAAAAACTAAACACACCCACGAAAGCAAGGAAAAGTGGAGAACAATAATTGCATGTAGAAAGCTACCCGAGTGCGATTTTAATCATGATTTACGTCGTGAGAAAAAAAGGGAGAGAGAGAGATGGAGGTGTGTGAGCAGAACTCATAACTGAGCCAGAAATTGCATGTTTTCCGTGTTGTGGACGGACATGAATTGATGCATTAATGGAAATTGGGGTAAAGTAATTATTTGGATCTAAAAGTAGAGTATATTCATGTTTAAAAAAGGTAAAATACATAGTATGAAAATGTCATGCGATCCAAGTATATATTTAAATGTACGAAGAATGTAAGTTTGTTACGTTTTTAAATTTACTGCTTCATTTACGCTGTGCAATATTGAAAAAATACTTTTATCGCAAATTGTCGTCGGTTGGTTTTGACGGTAGTTTTGCTGCAAACAGGTTGGCGTGTTCCTGCGTATCTTAATGGGTTTAAACTACTAGCAAACTATTTACGTCAGAAATATATCACGTTTTAGGCACTTTACCCATGCAATGTCCATGTGTTCCAACTGAGCTGTCCAATTTTTCATGAATACATTAATAATTGATGGAAAAGCTTTCCTATTCTGTTGACATTTTTGGACAATCTTGAACTTGTCCAAAATGGATTATATTCCTCCACAGGTACATGTACATGTTACACGACAAATGAAACAGATAAGAGATGCCACAGTAGCCATTTACAATATACTCTTCCTCGCAAAATAATATCGTCAGTGTCGGAGATTGTACATTAAACAGTTCAAATTATGTCGCAGCATCTTCAGGTGCAGCTGTACAGCCATAGTGCATTTACTTCAGAATTCTACCCTGACAAAACAAAAAATCATAATCATATACACGTGGAGTTGGGTTGTTTTCTCGAAAGGATGAAACCCGAGGAAAAAGTAAATTCTGTCTCAGCACCCTAATTATAATATTATCATTCACCGTTTATCTGTAGCTTATAGTTATTAGCACGTAGCACAAGTATATATTATGTACTTGTTTACTTATTTGTAAGGACTTAATCCAATCCAACATGACATTTTCGTAGCTGGCCAGAGAGCTCTGAGCACACTTGTCTGAACGTCATAATTATTTTGCCATGTCAGCTTCAAATGTCCACCAGCTGTCTGTTTCCCCCATGTCTATTTCGAGACATAACTTTGAAAGTAGAGCAGAGCAGAGAAAAACAGGAAAAGACAATGGCACGATTATTCCCTACTTTGATGCAAGTTGGTCCAGCAATCAAGACAAGATTATGGTTCTAATTAGCAGCTCCCTACATTCATTTAAAATATTAAAGTTGGCAACTGCGCGCATGCCGTAGCAGAGTAGATAAGACATTAGAGAAATTAAGAGAAGAAAATGAAAGCTATTAACTTGGTGACAGCATTCTCCTTTATTATATGCCCACGCGGTCTCCTTGGCTTGTTTAAAACATTTATAGACAACTGTGCTCCCATGTAATTTCCTTCCATATCCTTATGTCTTTCCCAGTCTTTGGGTTTTCATGCAAAAGCGATGAAAATATGAAGACTGTGGGTAAATTCCAATGGGAAATGGATGCAGTAAAATGAACAATTAATAAATCCTATCGACTTTGCTGGCGTACGTGCCACAGTAAAAGCAAAACCGAACTCTCCTTCATTTTGTCAAAAGAATGTGATAAACAAATTTGAGACTAATGAAGATAAGACTAAGTATCAATGGGTTTATTTCTCCGTCAAACACATCTGCACGGATACTATTAGCTTTATTAGGGTGCAAGTTCCAGGATGATGAAGTGAACTATATAGTTTTGATAAAGAAGCTCGTAAACCTGCGTTGATTGAGGAAATCTGGTTGAAATTGTGTGTATCTAGGAATCCTTCCCATCTTTCGGGCATTGATCGTGAGATAAGGAACGTGGAGGCTATGGACCTTCATTTTTTTAGAGGCAGCTGGGTAGCACCTCCTCAAGGTTACAAAGACACAAAGGATTTTTTCTCAGCTCGTACTTCTACATCAATTAGTAATATTGGAGTGAAGCAATTCTAATGAATTTTAGATGGTATTGTAAAGCAACCTCGCCAAATGAATGTGAGCCCCCTTGTTGTTACGCTCGTTTGCTGTCAATTAGCTGCAGGGAAAATATGAAACCAGTTTGCTGTCAATCTTTAGAAAACGAGAAGGTATATGAAATCGCGTTGTTCAGGAAATATAGAAATAATTTAGGGTAAGTTTTAAACATTTACGCAGTTGTAAACTAGAAATTCATCATCCCAGGTTATGGCTATACTTACATAAAAGTCAATTTGTTTGATGTACTTAAAATACTGGAGAGCTTTTCGACGTTCCATTCCTTCCTTCCTTTACGAGCTCTTTTGGTGATGGAACTGTGGAACACGACTTTTAGTACAGAAAACCTTTCAAGTTCAGTCAGAATGAGCTTGTAGAGTGGAAGCCAGAAGCCATAACTTTTCACTCCCATTTCCCATTCATTATTTTTTAACTCGCAAAAGCTGGCAAGATACGATCTGTGAAATTTTCGATTGTAATTGTAGGAAAGTGGGAACGTCCAACTTCAAAAATTTGAAGGTAAAACGCAATTTGCTCTTTCAATCACGGAAAAAATGTATAGAAAACCTTGAAACCTTGCGAGAATACTTTAAGCGGATGAAAGGATTGGCATGGGGCATGTTTTGGTATGGCTTTCTTATATGATCTCAACCTAATACAGCTTTTGGCTTGGGGAAAAGTGTATCTCTCGCAGAATACATAGAAATGTAGGCATTATTGTTGAATTCATGTTGAATTCCATGCGAATACTTGTAAAATGCTGTTTTCCAACAGTACTTGCGTGGGATGCTCTTTTAAGTAGTATACTTGGGAGGCTAAAATGAGAACTGTATTCTTCGTAAAATATATCTTTATATTTCTTCCTTTTATCCTATCTAAAGCTTCGCATGTATGACACAAAAGTAGCATAAAATATTCACGAGGATTTTGTTCCTTTGTTTTCCAAGAATTCCATGCCAAAGCCCACACGCTCACTTGTGAAGACGACGACCTTGAACTTGGATTTTTCCCTGGAAACGCTCGTCTTCTTGCATTTCATCAATATTGCATTCGGAGTATTATTTCCCAAGATGCCATTCCTTCCGAATTGAGTGGTTATGAGAAATTGTATTTGATACCAGACAAACATGCTCATCAGAAATGTAATTGGCTAGGGTTGCGCAGGTGGGATGTTACTCAGAACTTGGTTTATTTAATGTTCCGGACGAGTGCTAAAAATGAGTATTTATGCCTTTTGCCACAATGGCTAAAATTACAATAAAAAACTTATGTCAACGTGTCCTCCGTTTAACTAGCGTAATAGGACGATTCCACGTGCTCTCTCTTTCCATGAACCTGCTAAAACTGGTATTGTTTAGCATCTAGTTGAAGATGGCAAAAATAAAATTGTCAGCATCCAAAGGCCTGTCTCCAAAAAAGTCAATTAAGGGTATAAGTAGTATATTAACCCGTTTTAATCGGCGTCTGGAGACTGAATTTGGTATCAGCTCAGACGAATCTTTCTCCAGTATGACGTACATCTTTGTACCATGTGGTATTTTCCCAAGGAGACAGAACTATTAATTTTATCTATATGCTTCCAAGTTAGATAAGGAACAAAAGGTTTAAGGCTTTGGCCCAAGGAAGAATTTTCTGACATTGAACCACTACCCGCACACAAATCTGTGCAATTTTTACTTTCTCATGTGTTAAATGGTGACCGTGAACTTTGCAGATTAACGAAATTGCTCATTATGAATTTTTGAACCGATGAACCTAGTTCTTATCAGTCCACGTGTGGAACCATTATGGACCTTCGCACGTCATTGCATGTCCGTGAGAAAGGGAGAAGAAAGAAAAGCGAAAAGATTTCCTGCATTTTTTACCGAATTATAAAAATCATGACAGAGATTATGAAGAGTTGACTGAACGTTGACAATAACGGCTAACTTGTACTTGGAAATATGTCCAAAATTATACGCTAACCCTATGCTTCGCAATGGCTGGCTCTCTGAAAGTCTTATATCTTTGTTACATATTGGAAAATGTATAAATACATGGGTTAGATATCATATTTTAAGAAGTCAGTCCTGCGAAGTTGAGTGCGAGTGACATACTCACATACTCCAGTGTTTTACTTCGATGCAATTACAACTTACTCCGATTCTCTTTCCATTTCCACTTGATTTTGTCTTTACAATAAGAACATTCAATAAATTTTCAGTCAGCTTTGGGCAGTAAATGCTCTCTCTCCTACAATGATTTGTTGTAATACATTTAGTTTCTGGTATCAAGTCTGACTTCAAATCGCTAACTTTTCTCCGTTCGTCCATTGTAGCTTCAAAAAAGCACAATGTTTTTTCTGTACCTTACAACTCCTTTCAAGTAGTAAAGATAAGTTTTAAATCCTTGACTTTGTACGTTTTGGGCCGCGAGAAGGCCTGCAATTAACCTGAGCAGGGTTCCAGGATCAACAATTTGGTAAGTACCAAGTTATTATTCCTTTTTCATTTTTGATATTCCAATACGAATACAACGTTCACATGGATCTTATCACCTGATCACAATTGTCATAAACAGGTGCATGCATAAATTCATGGGAAACTGAAGGGGTTTTAAAATTATGGGATGGACAACCTTCTTGACTTTTAACACTTCGTTCATACAAATGCATATCTTCTGCTGTAAGTTCCACGTGTCCATATCGGCCACATTTCAATGCTCGGATCTATGAGCTATATGAGTATTGCTTTCTGTATTACCAATTTTCTCTGCTCAAATCATATAAACTTTTTTATTTCGGATTTTATTGAAGCCAGTAAAATTTGTTTTAATTTTTATTTATCAAATTTCTCATTAAAACAATTAAAACCCAAATAACCATAAATACAATAGACTCTCAGTCTGTTCCAGACTTGTTTCAGTTTGAGGTCTCATCCATATGATGGACGATGATTCAATCCGAAATGTTGTCCTCCGTTTTAGTTGAAAACTCATTATCAACTCCTTGTTGGTCGTCCTCCTTAGTCTCATCAATCATCTGAGAATAGTTGCCATCATTTTGGTTCTTCAAGTGCATCCTCGCCACCACCCTAGCTTTAATACGATTAACTCGCTTGTTCAGCCGAACCAATGTCTGTAAAAAACCAATTATTAGGGTTTGCATAAAATCTCTAGAATAGTTTGAAAAATGGATGAGAGATAGTCCTCATATTTTTACAGGTTTTAAAAGTACCAATGTGAACGTCTTCATGTTTTCTCAGATTTCCCCAGATGAGAATAAGTAGGTGAGATTTTTGCAATTAGCCAAGTAACCGGGGCGAAAAGATTAACTGTTAGATTAAACTTTAGCTGTACTTCAATAACTCGCAATGAAGGATTAAAAGAAAGTAGCAAGGGGAGAGAAATACAATTTTTTCAATGACAAATTTACCTTTTGCAATACAGGATAAAATGGATAATGGATTCGTTGTAAAATGCAGCTCGATTAAATCCAAGTATTTACAAGTCATGCACTCATAATCCACATTGTTTTAAGTTTTATTACTTGAATTGTGGCATTGACACTAGCAGAACAATTAAGTTGCAGAATCAATTTCAACCTTCTAATTAGCGCAAAGCCTTCTATTTCGAAGAAGCAAGGCTACAATTTATTGATTTTATTTCGAAAGTATCATTTGATATGCTTATCTATGTGTATATATCATGTATCCAGTTCGGAACTTACAAGAAAATGTGTTCTGACAAAATCAAATCCCTCATGGATTGCATTCATTAATTTTCATTATGATGTTTGCAAACCTGATATTTAAATTGCATCTTGAAGGTTTCTCGTACTGCACTGCATTTGTGGAAATACAGCGTTAGCTACGCACTTCAAGGTGACAATGACAATAACTAGATGCGACGGGCTCCATAAATGCTGTCTTAATGTGGACGAGACAAGAGCTTCATGCTTCAGCTCGACTTCAACTTGATTTAGATGTTTTTTGTTTTTTGCTACGGATGCAGAGTACTATTATTGGTGCTGGCACTTGGCACGACATTGGCATTTGAACTCTTAACCATCATTTACTTACGAGAATTGAATCAAATTTATTGAGAAGAGCACACAGCTTATGTACGTACTTATATCAAAATGCATATATGTCGAAGTCAAGGCGTGTGCATTTCCTGAAATGAATCCTCAACTATTTCCTTGGTCGTTGCTCGTCATGGAAGATTTCTGTTCATAAGTGGATTATGCAACTGACCCAGTTGGCTAAAAATAGTTTATTTCACGTTCATAATATGCACATATTACATATATCCATCATGCATGTGGCAGAAAGGGCAACAATCGGTCATTCGGTTTCAAATTGTTAGTTCTATTTTAAATTAAAGCGATGATCATTTGATTTCTCTCTCTCTTTGGTGCTTGGGATGATCTCATTCTCATCAATGTTTGTATTATTACACAAACCAGTGAGATCTTTCGCCGACAAACTTCCATGCTGCTACTTCGATTTTTCGCAACTTTGACATCAATCTTATTTCTCTTTTCCTGAAATTTACTGGCTTCTTCACTGCTCTACTATTTGCGAATTGAGAAGAAGGTTTAAGCAGTGAAGGAGCTTGGGAAAAACCTTGTTATGCACTTGCACGTGAACGTAAGCCAAAAATTTAATAGCGTGGTGGCAGGGCATGGTGTCGCTGTGTAATGAGACGTACTGCTTGGTTCAGTATGCATTGATGTATATTTATACGATTATCTAAGCACATCTTTCTATTGTCTATTCCTGCTAGATCAAACTTTCGATTTTCCAGATAGGTTATAGTAGTAGTTGTGGCACATTCTCGCTTGGGATTTTCATAAGTAGACCATAGCAAGCGGCAATTATTGAATAATTATTTTTCGCCGTTAATAAGGAAGCATTAAGGTGGATCAGGTAAACTAGGTGGAGTAACTGTTTACTCTCCAAGGAGTATTTGCATGAGCTAATCGACGACATGAACCTAACATTGATGAGTAAGAAACGTTGATTTGACGTTCGAGTAAACAAGTTGATGTTCTACTCCGTTTTCCTTAAGACTCTACATCTCGACGATCCGAGAACAAACGCAAATTGCGCAGTCTTAGCAAAATGTTTACTTCGTAATTTCAGTGTAAAAAACGGGCGTTTCATTTGTTATCTCTGAATGTAACAGTCTGAATGAGTTAGCATGTCTCTGAGCCATGTACTTAAATTTAACCCCTGTTTTCATATTCATTGGCAATTGATGACTGAGCATAAAGTCATTTTAGAATCATGGTAAATTTATAAAGCATATTTTGAACGAGGCAACATTCCTCTTTAAAGCGGGTCTGCCATTATTTTCAACACCAGCGCCTCATTTCCTTCCAAAGGAGACGATGCTTTGTTTGAGGATTAAGAAATGAACACGTGCAAATAATTTCGTCATAAAAAACCATTGTCCAGACAGAACTGAAGTGTAAGAGAATTTTTAGCCATGCGTTGATATTCATATAATCACTATGCTCTCCAGTTTCGCCAGCAAATGATTACTTTCAACTGGCTTTTGGTTTGTCGTACATAAACATAAAATGAACCACCATGAAAGTTTGGAGTGAATCGACAATGGTTTTTTTTACTTCCTCAAATCCTTTTTCGTGTTTGCTGAAACGTAATTCAGCACACATGTCGAAGTGATGTCTGCAATAATAACAGGATCTGCTTTTCTTGTTCAAAAAATTGTCGCAAATGACGGAACTAATAAACAATTGATGCTTTGTATGGCGACGAAACAACTGATCTCCTCTCAGACTCTTTTATAGCCTCGCTTATTTTGGAATAAACTAGTTTGTCAGCAGTTTTTTTGGAAAGGACTTCAGCTCTGTAATCCACAAAAAACATTTTCGTTATCCAGTAGAACTTCATAAACATCGTTGAAATATGAGATGTCAGCATAATGCTTCTTTGTAAGCTTGAAATTATGTGAATGAAATGAACATGGTTTTGGCAGTAGTGTGGCACATATTTCGCGTGTGTCTCAGATACGGATCTTGAGGATGGGCATTATGAGTAAGTTCAGTGAAAGAGAAATCAATGAGCATATATATTTGTACTCAAGTATTTTGGCTGTCAGAGAAGGATAAAAGGACGCTATTTTTAAGACTCTGTTTTGATCTTGATGTATGGCCTACATTCTATCATGTCAATAACAAAAATTTGTTTCCTTTCATTTCCTACAAATTAAATACACTTAGGATGCATTTGTTCATTTTCTCTCGATGCTGTACTGGTTACCCTCGTTATATCAGATAATAATGTGAAGATTTTTACCGTCCTTCTCACCGAAACGGTTTGAATGACTTTCTTAAATAAGCACATTATGGAACTGTATGATTTTGAGGGCTGGATTATTCCTAGGCTTATTGTCAGTTCTCATTCATGTACATTCGGGTGTTTGGTATATGCTCTCCGTTTTTTATTTGTCAGAAGGGACGGAAGGAAAGTGAAGTAAAACAATGGTACGGCTTGTTTGCCCTTTGCTTCGGACACCATCTTCACATATATTTAGTTCTCGAGAGAAGGTGTCTTGAACTTACAAGAATCCCAAACACAAAGACTTCTCTTGAACCCTAAAATCTGAATCAGCTGAACCTTTTTTCTCAAGAAGTTATTGACTTCGTTTCTCAATGCGCCAGGGAATCGTATTACAATGGACTTGCGATAAGTGAAAATTTCATATGGGATAATGTGGAGGAAGGCAACATCGCGCACCTAGATACGACGACCAGTTTGTGCTCGTGTACATAATATTGAAGATTTTTTCTTCAATGTCAGCAAATATAAGTTCATGGGCCAAAGTGAGTTTTACTTGTCATATGGTAGCAACTATTGTCCTAATCTCAAACAAAGCCAAGTAGTTGAGATATTGTTGCCGCATGCTGCATCACGCTGCTATTCAATTAGACTTAAGATATTTTTTCATATAAATATACCCAAACAATAATACTGTCGCGTCGCGTCTTAAAAACGACGTAATTTTTTTCAACAAAAATTCTAATGTTTGGCTGTACTTATGAAGTGTATCACTTTGTGGAAAAATGTAAAAGTCAATTCTACATGTCTTTGGCGTGATGCACACATCCACAACAGCAACAGTACATGGTACTGGCATTTTGGCAATTGTTCAAGAAACACTATAAAATTCCCTTGTGCAAAGTGTTGCTCTGCTTCCTCCAATTTCTTTTAAGCGATGTTAGAGATTCGCTGTCTGAAACGTCGACCATATTACTGACCGAACCAAACCAGTACAAAATCGGATATCCTTCTGGATCCTTTTCAAGTATGCTTCAAAACAACGGCTCATGTTTTTATTGAATACATACAGACAAAAATAAAATACATACAGAGCACCGCTTGGAATTAACTAACATTCCTGAAAGGATTGTCTTGACTTAAACGCATTATTCATCAGAGGAAACTTTTTATGAAACTAGAAAATTTGACACACAGTTTGTTCTAATTTCGGACAAATTTGGTCGAAAGTGTGTGGTTGAAATTGATAAGCCATTTTGCGTTTTGCCATAGACGGTGTGAAGGCGTAGCGCAGATATTAGCAGATTAAAAAGGTCGTTGTGAAGAATATTAAATTTCTGTTTCGTCAAGATACGTTACACATTTCTTAATTTAAATTTTTTCTATCGCTGACAAGTATTTATCTCCTTAAGGTGTGTTTTCTTTGTAAAATGCATAGCATTGCTTAAAACGTACGACTGCACTACGCAAGCGTTGTCATAAAAAATGAAATGCTCATTCTATCATCATCTTGACGTCCATCCAGGTTCATCACAAACTGTTTATTTTCAATTTATCGTCTATTACTTCCATAACAAAATAAACCATTTAATGGAAATCAATAAAATGTCCACAGATACTAGGGATTTACAACCCGTATTTGCATACAAACGTCAATCCTCACCATCATCATCGACGTTTTCAATTTGGTGTGGAAGAATGAAAAAGTTATGGATTTGTTGGGTAGGTTAACCAACACATAAAAAGCCTTTTGTAAATAAGCACATTAGGAGAATGCATTCGCAAAGAATATTTATTAAGTGCAATATTTAGCACTTCTCTCAAGCAATCTTTTTTTATTCCTTTCTTCTTATTATTGCCCACTTTTTCAATGTCGTTCGGTTATATTTACCTTTACTGCGCAGTTTTTGTGTGTGCATGAATCTCATATGTCACCTCACAGCAGGGTTTTTGTTAGAGGCTCTAGCAATTTCGTGTCTTCCTTTCCTTTCATCTTCGTGGAAATGCATGCTGAATACTGTTAACATCCGATTTCGCAATTTCCATAGAAAAATACCGCGCACGCTATGCTAGCAGAACGGTATTTCCATCTGATTGATAATGATCGTTTTGCGTTCTGACAAAAAAAATTAGGACGCTTTGTTCTTCTATCTTTTGTTTCTGCTTGCTTGGAAATAATAATACTAACCTTCAACAGAACACATGGAACTGATCTCGTTTATCACTGAATAGGCGTGGTAGTGGTAATAATGTTTGTTGGAACTGCATTTCGTTAAGCATTTTTGGTGCTCAATAAAATTAGAGGGAATCTTGTATGCACATATATTTATCTTCATATACTTTTAACTACGGTCTGTAACAAGAAAAAGTAGAAAATGCACTATGTGTGTTACAAAAGGCAAAAGTTATGAGATAACAGATAACACAAACAAAACGGATAATATGTTAGAAAGTGTTTCATCTCCCGGCGTTTCTATTGCATATGATAAGGTCATTAGTTGCTGATAAATGATTTTCTCCTTGACCATTTCAAGATCGGCTATTATGGACTAGACTATCGGAAGGGAATAGAGCTTATATGAATATGTTGAATGTAATCGTAGCAATACTTCAATTTAGGTGACTACTGACAGACACATGTAAATGCATGTTGCAAAAGTCCATGACATGTTCAGGCATCATTTCACATCCAAGTGACATTTCTGCGCTCATGGGCTCATTGGGAAAAACTTTTCGTCAAATTCAAACCAGAGCTGGCTTCTTGACAAGAAGTAGTTTCAAAACGATGAGTGCAATATGACAGGATATGATATCCCCTACAAATCTTCACGAAGCCCGAAGCCATGCATTTAAAACACTTAAAATAAATACTTTATGTGAGGTGCATTGAAGTCAAGTTTACAACTTTCTGCAACTCGTATTTTTTTGCAAATGGCACTGCTTCTTAAGTTAAGCCTAAGTGTTTACTTACTCATCCCGATAATAATCGTAATTAAGCAAATGACCAACAGAAAAATCATATATTTGGACTAAGATAGCTGATTATCTGTGAGCAGTCACATACTGCCTACGCAAATATTACGCTACACTGTCGTACTTTGTAATTCACAGGTAGCTGCTAAATCCATACATCACCATTCTTTCTAAATCCTCCTTGAACAAGGCGAAAGTTGGCGAGTTCGTGAGGAGCAAAGTACGTGACTAAGAGTAGAAAATTGCATACATGCTTTAAGGGAATTCCCCGAACGAGTTAAGCCAAGAGCTAAAAAAAGTTATAGCTATAGCGAATTCGCCAACGAACTCACAAGCGCTGCATCACCGGTCACTCAAATGCCTTTAGAGAATTCTTGAGTATCCAGTTACGATGATGACTTGTCTTTTCCACTTACCGTATGTACCTTGTCTGTTCCAGGAAAAGGGCAATAGTCACCTCACCTGAAAACTCCATGTAGCAATTTAGAACCTGGAGATTTGTGCAAATAATGCACATATTTATATTCTATTCATCTCCCTCCATTTCCACTGGTTTAGGTGGCAGTAGCATTTTCGAGACAGTTAGGACAATGATGGCACAAAATGATGACGCTCAACCATAACCACACCAGTCTCAACCTTCAAGTTTCAATCTACTTCAAAAATTCAAGTGGATAAAGGATGAGCCAAACTTTTGCTTCTTACGCAAATCGAAAGTTCTTTCCTTGCAAAAAACGAAGAAGAGGAAGAAAATATTTGCGATAGCTTTTGTACATTTTGATTACATACTCAATATATAATGTATTCACAACTCTCCTGCCCATATTCACTGTCATTTTGAAGGATTAAGTTCTATTACGTCCGTTTCCCATGCACATGATCAGCATGACATCAGAAAAGCGAAAAACTTTTCTATTTCTTCTCCAAATTGGACTTTGGCGTAATGAACACGTCATTCGTTGTGTAAAGAAAGATATTATGTGTGGATAACAAGGAATGGGACGAGTATTTCAACGAATAAAGAAACCGTACCGGCCTAGCTTAGCTTAGCTTAAGCGTTCGTGGAAACGTCGAGCGTTTTCTCCGAATAAAATAGAACATACAAATATAGTATATCATACCATCATGATATGATTCCTATGTTCTGCCAAAAAAACATAATAAAGGGAAATCTGTATATAGCACCGAGCAGTCAACGTTTTCTCGTCGTTTCCACCGAAATCAAATCAGGCACAAGAACAATGTAAAAAGGTTGTAAATGGCCGATGGGAGTGATACACATAAAAAACCTGCTAAGAAACGTTCAAAAAAATGTAGGGGACCTAGTTTGTTAGCCATATTGATAAAATTGGTTTCTTCAAATAGGAGAAAAGCGGAGAATAAGAGTAAGCAGTTATAAGCACAATTATATTAGAACATGAAACACGTTTTTTGGTGCGCTGCTATTATACCATATAAGCATATATCCCTTGATGACATAGACAAGTTCGTTGCCATGAGTTGTGGTGTTATCGTCAAACATATTTATAAAAAATACGACAATGCACACTGCAGCAACGACGGCGGCAATATATCGCCGCTGCGACGGCATGCACTATGCCAGAGCTCTCTAGAAACGTGCTTTTTTCTATCCAGAAAAAAACATAAAAAATGAGTCTACAGAGCATTGTGGAGAAAACATGCTACTTTCCATTTCAGGGCACATGGAATAATTTGTACATGTGGCCCTTCCATTCTCAGTATTTGCCACGAAGCTCAGGAGAAATATGAAATGAAGGAGAAAAGTACGGCGAAATTCTTAATATTATGGCATAATACGCGTGTTGGGACGACAACATTCGCCACGAGGAAAGGAATTTCAAGGAAGTGAGTGTAAAAGCGCATAATCGAGTAGACTGAGGAGAATGCGAGCAAAAAATACATGTAGAATGCAACCCATTTATGCATACGTAATGGTTTCGCTTTCACACACTATATATCACTGAATATATAGCGAAATGCTTTTAACTTTGATATGAATGTCGTCGTTGAGCACCTGAGAGCAACTTAAGTAATGGATCTGAATATCCATACGAGTGAAATTGACATTCCGTTTTTGTCCGGACTCTTCTTGGTTTACTTACCTTGATCGTTTTCTTCTCCTTCTGCGAAAGTCGTTGTGAATGAAGTCATGTGCATCGGGTGTGTTTTTTTTACCTTTTTGGTAAACATGGCATTTCAGGAGAACTGAGACAGCCTACAGCTTTTCCCCACTGTAGTACTTTCTCGTGAAAAGTAAATTGCTCAACATACATAATACACTAACCTCCGGCAGCTAGTGCCAGTGCCACCACCACCGCAATACCACATTTCTGCGAATTCTCTCTTTTTGGAACGTTTGCACAAGTCTACTCGAGGAGACACATACATATTCATATATACCAAAGTGCATACTTTGTGTATTGCTATGCTTAAAATCTAAATGCCAAAGTCCTTGCTGATATACCAGCGGTGGATAAAAAACCTTGAAAATGTGAGGAGGAAACAACGTGGTGATATGGTGGCACCCGAAAAACAGTACGAAAAAGTGGCATGTTTTTTTTCTCTCTCCCTTAACCACGCTCCGGGATCCATTTTTATGGGGGAAAAAGGATATGCGGGCGAATGGAATATAGGAACTTGTATGAATATATTCTGCATAGGCGAAAAAAGGCAAAAGGGGAATGATTTTTTGGGCATCATTGTCATCAACATCATCACGATCTCGGCGAACAGGATACCAGGCTGAAAATACAAAAGGCAAAACATTTTTTTTCACTCACTCGTCTCCCCGTTCGTTTCTCATCGTTCGGAACGTCGTTTTCGCTTACACTTTATATAAGCATATGGTAACGGCTGAGAACTGAGAAGAATTGTTGTAGACTGGTGCTAATACTGCTAATATACAGTGGCAGAGTAGTAGCACTTGTATCAGTACACTTTTTTAGATATTAGTTTTGTGCAGTAAACGTAAGACAGAACATGCAGAATAATATGATTGTGAGCGTGTGTGTTGTGTGTGATGAGAGAACGTTACGGCTTTATACTTTGGCTGTGAGTATATAGCGAGAGATCCCGATCCACAATATAGCTCGGAAATATGGTATAGAGGAACGGCACACCACCACGACGATCCTATATTTTATTATTACCAGTAAAACTGCACTCGCGTTTTTCCTCGGCTTTTCCTATAATAGATACATACATATTATATGTGTACTATTCCCAATGCAAGTAGTAGAATACTAAAACTCTATCCCATATTTCTTCTTCAGTTTTTCTTAAATATGTATGTATGTCAGTTGAGAATGGGAAGAAAAGAGTACATATACGACAGAGGGGAACCATGGGATCTCCTCGCATGTTCTCAAGTCAAAACTATATACTACATGCAAGGTTGCTGTTACGATGGATATAAGTATATTCTAGGAGCACATGAATGCATGTATGTGTGAAGGAGCGAGTGTGTATGTGGATTGTGGAGTGGAGTCGATTGGAAGTCCATGCAAGAAAGCTGCTCAAACAGCGTAACATATAAAAGAAGCAAGGGAAAAATCCTATTTCTGTCTGAGTCATGAGAAGTCTCGTTCCTTTCCTGATGTGACTTTTAAGGAGAACAGACATACAGCAAACGGTGAAAAAAAATCCACTTCGGAGCTCACAAAGCTCACCTTTTTTAATTTTCACCCTTTCTTTCTTCACAGTTTGTCAACTGTTTCGAAAAATCCACTATATTATTGGGGAGTAAAAACCGCCCAATAATATAACTAGCTAACAAATTTTACTTGTGAAAAAATGTAACTCTGTGCTCGTTGCTTAGTGACTAAAAATTGTCGTCTGGTCGTCGACAATAATTTACATAATTTTTGCACTCATGGTAAGTACGAATTTACTTTACACTTTTGTCTTACTCTCTTCAATTTTCTTCCTTTTTTAGCATGCAACGATCTAATTTCTCATTCAGGAAAATCAAATTCTCTTATTTTCTCCTTTCACCTAGAACACTAAATCCAGTTTTCTTTTTACATGAATACATCAAAAGTGTGCAAAAAACAGGCTTTTGCAGTGCGCGATATCTCTATTTCCATTATAGCTCTGCACATTAGAGTGAGCAAGCACGTTGCAGTAGATTAGCCCTCACTTAAAAATCATTTTTTTTTCTAAACTGCATTATCCATCATCAGTTGATTGGTCGTGATGCTGTACAGATTTGGAAGTGGGAGATAGTGAAAATCCCATTTATGGACTGTTATGTAGGCACATAAGAGAAAACAGCAGTGTTGTTTCAGCACTCACAAAAATTCATCCGTGCATAGTTGTACATCATTTACATGCACACATAATGAAGCACGTTTAGTAAAAGTCTCCTCGAGTTTTCAGTTCAGAGTTAAAACGAGTAGTAAGTGTGATACAATGCGGAGCCCACATGTGTCATTATGCCAGTGCTCGTGTGATGACGACAACAGCCAAGTTCACTACACACATGACTCGTTAATAGCTGAAATTCGTGTAGTTTTTTTTGCTCAGGTAGTCAGTAGACAGTCAGTTCCTAGTATCTATAGCAGCGGAATGTCATTTTTACCTATGAACGTCATCACACGAGCAGGTACCGCATACCGAGCATAGTTTTTTTCCCGATTTTGCTGGCTAAGTGGCTAACAACTCAACAATATGTATAGTGGGATTCTCCTAATGTGCATGTGTTGTCTTTGACATGAACATCACGTACTTGAGATGCAGTGCAATATGCATTCAAATGGTCTTGGCCATTTTTAAGTTTTGACACCCACAATGAAGCATGCAGTTGTACGCTGTAAGTGTATTAACGTGGTCATCTCTCTCTTGACACGAGCATCCTCGCCAAAACATTTACATTTTTGAGATGAGATATAGCTTATAGGAATAGGAATCTTCTTAAACCTTTGATGATGATACTAGATCATTCAACCCAATGACCCTCTCAAACTCATCCTTCCAAATAATACTTTAAGATTGTTTCAAAATAAGACAAAGACGAAACGCCGCATAGTTTGCGCACTCTCTGATAATACAGCCGAGGCTACTTAATCAAGTGCAAGGTGGTGTCAATGATTGGTTAAGCACGTGACATATTTATGATTCAGTTCTCACATGTCTTTCATTCATTTGTTTCCCTTGCATATGTAATATGTGTGTGGGGATGTGTATATCTTGTTATTACGCCACGGTTACAATATTCTCATGGTATTTCTAAAGAATTTATGTTGAGCTTGACAAAACAAAAAGAATTCTATTATTATTGTATGCCCACGCGCGGCGCTCAACTCATTTCGCACATAATTCCATTTGGTAATCGTTCTGACTGAAATGCATGATAAATCATGGATTTGGCTCTCTTGCGTACATCATCACACATAAGAATATAATATTGCGATTCATTAGATTTTTGCGGGAAATGCAGGCCATCAGTGGGGAAAAATTTTTGCGAACAATAATTATGTGTAATTAGTGTTGGCGAATTTCATCAAAGCCAAGTGTAGTTCAAGAGAAACAATGGAGGGATTGGGAAACCTTGAAAATTCTCAGGCAGTCAGGGATCTCCTCATATAAGTTATTATTTCGTGCGGGACTCATTCAGCTTGGATTGGAGCTTGATTTTTTTTCCACAAAAAAATTGCTAGTCTCTATTAGTACTTAAGCACGAATACAAAGGTTATGCGCATGATTTCAGATTTTAATGACTAGCTTCTTTCAACATTATCATATCATCTTCTTGTGCACACCTTATTAAACTTGTTCTATGTTCTCATCGGCATACTGTTCTCCACCAAAAAGCTCACCCAATGCCTTCAATTTCCCTTCTCATTAAACTCTGATCTAAGCTATCATCCCCAAACGTGATAGTGATCGATGGGAAACGAGTATGTAACATAGTATAATGCACATTCATACAAACATCGGAGAAGACTATCAATAACATGTAGTTCGTTGCAAAAGTCAATAACTCATTTTATGAAGAAAACTTTATGAAGAATTCAGGGATTATCAGTCGAGGTATTACTTCATGACATGTACTTATTACAGGATATACAGTATGGCACCAGGTGCGGCTGTCGTCATTGCTACTATGTTACACTTGGTATAAAATAATTCATTATTAATGAATATGATGATATGTTCCCTTATCAACCGCAAGAGAGAGAGAGAGAGAGAGAGAGAGAGAAATGTGTGTCCATTCATAGATGTAAGTAATACGGAGTAAGTGAACCTCATGAAAGAGTTGTTTCAACGAATTAAGAAACGTCGTTTATATCAAATACTACTGCGTATATAATAAATACAGTATTATGTCGTAGAAATGCCCATGAATGGACTCTTTCGTCAGCTCATTGTCGTATAATTTGAGACGAAACATTTTTTTGCTTTGCACAATAATGTGCATGTCGGGGAAAAATATGTAGTTTGGTGTGCGCAAGCATGGTGGTCAGCTGAAGATGAGAGAGCAAGATCCTGTAGACTAAACGGAGTTGACGCAATGTCAAATTTGCAATCTAGTTCATTTTTTTCTCTTCTTCACTCTTTAAAGGAGAATCTTAGTAGATTATGGAGACCATTGCAGTTGAGTTGTTGTGTGCATGTGTGTGGTATGGAAGTACAGGACAGATTGCAGCAGAGATGAGCTAGAAGTTAGACCATGCTCTTTATGTCCTCTGGCAATAGTAGACGCATTGCATGCTCGCACTTCAATTAAGTTGAGACTGGTTGAGAGTTGAATTAGTTATTTATCCAATTGGATTAAAGGCGATTAAAGTAGTATAATGATGATGATGGATATTTGCTTGTGTGATCTCTACCCTGATGATGGTCATGGGTGCTTTCTGGTATGTTTTATTATCAATTTTTGTGCAAACCTGTGCTCATCATCCTCTGGCATTTTTTCTTTTTTCGCCCATGCAAAAAGTAATTACTACTTGCCGAAAGAAGTTCCTTTATCCTTAAATAATAAAAAAACGAGTGGGAATTTGCTATTTACGAAAAGGGGAGTCAGTCACAAGAGGATGTGAGAGATTGTTGGCATTCCTGGTTTAAAAAGACGCGTTAAAGACGAGATGGGTTGGACGATGGTGACAAAAAAGCGAATTTTGTATATGTACTTCTTCAATACGTGAATTTCCCCTTGTCTGCTTCGCATTTGCGGATATGAAGGATTTTTACACACGTACAATGCATCACGATGATTACTGTTGAGTCTCTCTCGCTTATTCCACACAATTTTTTATCTCCAAAAAATGTGCATACACTCATCTCATCTTCGAACGCCGGCAGGCTTTCACAAGGATCGTTAATTTTTGTGCATGTTCAACAGAAAAAGTATTTGGTCCACAAGGGTTAAAAGATGAATTGCCTATTCGGGATGATTGCAACGATGAAAGGATGTGTTTGAGAGGGAGAGTAATAGGGAAAAAGGCAGTATAATACATACCATTGCAAACATTATGAGTGGAAGTGGAAGGCAAACAAAAGCATCAAGGGAAAAACAAACAGAGTTCTACTCTCATCCAAAAAAAACGGTCTGGTAATGACGATAATGATTCCATGTACTGATTGAGGAAAATGGGAAGCTCTGAATCAAGTACGGTTATCTTTGTCTCTAGTTTGGTCAGCTAACAATCTGAGAGAAGAGTTTCGTGGCAGATTGGTCTCTCGAATAAGGCTTCTTTATTATTAGAATAATATAATGTTTTGCTTTACGAGTTGTGGTGTGGTTCAATGAATACGGCGAATTACGCCAATCTGCTCTGGCGGAACATTAGCGCATATTCGAGAGCTCAAGTTATTTTCCAAATTACTTTTTCATAAATGTGATGAAACCTTCTTTGTGGGATTTTCTCTTATCATTGCGTGCATCTTTAGGCATAATAGGAGCGGAATTGTAAATAGAAATCTGGAGAATGCAAACAAGAAGAGTGTGTGTATATGCTGATTGAATAGTGTTTTTTTTCTGAGAGAAATATATAAGTCAAGAGAAAAGTTGGCTGGAACCTCTGGAATTGATCGATAGACTATCAAAACCAGGCAATCTTATCAAGCCCCGAAACCTTCCAGCTTGTGAGATACACATCTTTCTTCTCTTGTGTACTTTTATTATAGTCAGGTTCCTTTTTGATGTATACTATTTACTATAGTTGTGCCACCACCACAATACTATATGAATGAATGAGCACATGCATGACCAAGCTCATGAATATGAATTCCGCTTAATGTGATCGAAAAATTCCTGTGAAGTTCATGAATTTCGTATGATCATCCCACACGCTAATGCTACAAGAGGAACATGAATGAAAGTGGGATACATCAAATACAAGGATATTGATGTGAGAAGGATCTCTTCCATAAGAAATGCATGAGTGACACGGTATTGTGTAGCCTAAAGTCATGAATCCTCATGT
>JAQFZW010001374.1:0-28159 GCA_034687055.1 Heteromurus nitidus
ACAAAATACTTTTTTGGGTCACAACATTGTAAAATACAAAATACAAAATACAGAAATGTATTTTAAATACGTATTTTGCCCATCCTTGCATATATATCTTCTTTGTTCATTCCACCAACTGAATCATATTGCGTACACACTTGCACATCACAGCAACCAATTTCACCGTGTTAGCACACGCTTTAGTCGCATTCTTTCACTAAAAACAAGATCCGTTTCCTAGTGGCAGTAATGCATTATATTCACCAACGAAGTGTGTATATTTATATTTGTACTTTGTCCAGTCAAACTGGCGATTCGACACACAAAATGCCCGGGAAAATGATCCTCTACCAGCGGCCAACGATGATTCGGAAGTGATTCTTCGCCCACATTCTGTTGAAGATGCAGGCAGAAGAAGGAATGATCACGACGAACGGAGTGAAGACAGCGAGACGGTTCCTCTATATCCTAGCAAAGATTCTAGTCCATCCGAAAGGGTTTCTTCGGCTTCTTCTATTGTTTGCGAGCCCATCTCTCCGTCTCGAAATTCTGCACGCGATATTCAATACCCTGTGTTGGCTGTGTTTGTGAATATTCCTGATGAAGAACATAATGATGACGCAACATCTGGGCTGAATGTAGAAAACGAGGAGCCGGATGGAAAAAAATGCATCAAAACTATATTGCTAGTGGTAAAAGTCCTGATAATGCTTAATTATTACGTTCACAAACCCTTTATCATTTGAGCACTTTTTTGTTTTGTTCACTATAATTTATAGGTTGGATTTCTTATTACGTCCACATTTGCATTTATGTACAACTCGAAAAATCTGAAAAATCACTGCCTTAAAATTGGTGAGGAACAAACGCTGTCGTTATGGTTTCAATTTGTCCAGTTCGCCTTCCAGTGCCTGAGCGCACCCTTTATCTACTTTGCGGCATTCCATGTAAAGAAAATCACCGATATGCTTGACACGTCGCGGAGAGAGGTGTGGCTAGTCGTGATGATGTCAGTGATCTGGGCATTCTTGCCACTGTTCTTCAACGAATTCGATGCCAGAAGAGTTGTGGCGGATAATCCATTCCTCCGGCGGTCATGGGACGCCAAGTACACCTTGGTTGTGTGGAATGCAAGCAATCAAGCGGTACTGGATGAACTGGATCAAGAATATGGACAGGCGCTGACGATCTCCATGGTCATGTTTGGAATTCTAGGCTCACTCATGGAGTTCTGTGACTCATTCCTAAACACAGTCCTACGCAGTATAATATTCCTAGCTGCATTTACATTGAATCATAATGTGGAAAAATTCAAAGCCGGATTAGAATTTTCAAGTCTGGTTTCGAATGAGCTAAAGGAAAAGTTCGAGTCCTTGCAAGCCACATTACAGCTTCCAAGTCTGGATCCGAAAGAGCTAATGGAAAAGTTAGTGGACTTGCAAGCAAAATTACAACTTTCAAGTCTGGATTCGAATGAGCTAAAGGAAAAGTTCGAGTCCTTGCAAGCCACATTACAGCTTCCAAGTCTGGATCCGAATGAGCTAATGGAAAAGTTAGTGGACTTGCAAGCAAAATTACAACTTTCAACAAGTCTGGATTCGAATGAGCACATGGAAAAGTTCGTGAACTTGCAAGACATCTCGAAGAGCAGGAGCGGGGTCCTGAGGATTTTGCTCATAATTTTTCATGGGAAGAATTTTCTCCTGCCCATGAACATACTTCTGAACCTGTATCATAGAAACATTCAAATGGCACTTTTCTTCGACGTTGTTGATTTGGTGATGGCGATCGTCACGTACATCATTGCTGTTATAGTGTCACGCATCGTAAGAATATACCTTTTGGTATTATTAAGTATCGGTAGATACTTGTATAAATTCGCAATGTCTGTCTGACCGGCCGTCCGGGGAATTTTTAAATTCTGTCTTCGGTGATTTGTTCAGGGAGTCGAAGGCTCGACATGAGCAATATATTAGACCAATCGGTCATTCCACTTCCCCACGGGGGAGGAAAGTTTGAAATCATGATTTCGTGTACACCGCATAACTTTCGAACGGAGAGGAATTTTTGAATTCTATCTTCGGAGATTTGTTCAGGGAGTCGAAGGCTCGACATGAGCAATATATTAGACCAATCTGTCATTCCACTTCCCCACGGGGGAGGAAAGTTTGAAATAGTGAAATCCTGTACACCGCATAACTTTTGAACGGAGAGGAATTTTTAAATTCTGTTTGCGGTGATTTGTTCAGGGGGTCGAAGTCTACCGATACTTATTTATAGCGTGTTAATATGGTTTATTTACTCTCTATGCCTGCATAATGTACGAAATTTATTATAATAAAAATGTGTTTGTTTGGTGTAGAATGGGACGTTCATTAAATGGATCAACAATCGGCGTCAAAAAATAATCGATACGCATATTCCATTTGACCGTTTTACCGAAATTTTAGAGGACATAAGAAGCAGGAAAGTAGGACTTGGATTTTGGATATTATTCATTGATGGTGCATTCTTATGGGGGGTAAGAGGACAGCCGAATTTCATTTCACTTCACGTTGATTTATCAAGTCAAAATTTACGGCTTTGTCATTTTATATTTCTTCTTACAGTTTATAACGTTTGTGGGGTCATGTTCATTTGGTGCTTGGAGATTTGGAGTGGACAATTTAATTATTTGGTAAATATATTAGAAACAAATATTGCAAACTTCTGTTGTCATATTACAGACTGCATCTATTTTATGCAACCCTAAAATTTGAACGTCATGTTGTTAATATATATAATTGTTGTTAAACTAAGACTGATAATCACTGATATGTGTTTTCCTAAAATGTAATTACTGTATAAATACAGTTAACGGATAAGTTATAAGTCTGAGAAACTGATATTATATATCCTATTTTATAATAATATCCGAAATAATTGGTAGCTGGAGAATTTAAATCTAATTCAAACTCTTCCAAAGCGTAATGCTACCCAAGTGTGAAACTTCCTTTCGCTTACAATTACACTGGTTTTTCCCAGATGCTCAGTTCTTACAGCTTTAATATGACTTTGTATCTTGTACGTTTTCATTAGTGGTTTAAGATATGAACGCTTTTCTCAAAATAAAACAAAAATTATACATAAATTTGAGAAAAGCTAATTAAAATGATTGCCATCTCAAATGGTTAAATATTTAACGGCCAGAATACGTAGTCATTTTTATACTTGAACCATGTGATACACGAGTTGGATTATGTGTTATAATTACCAATTTTATAAGATGGAACACGTTCATAATACTCATAAATATATCACGAGCAGCATTGTAATGAAAAATGACTTCAATAAAGTTATTATTTGCGTTAAATTCCAGCGTCACAACTAAATGTTATATAGCATTTTTCGGCAAATTCGCCTCACCAGAAAGAGTGGCCTAAATCAGCTAAACTGTTCCTGGAAGAACTCACACTAGATTGCTTTCTCCATTTTCTACTTTTCGTTCGTCGGGAGAACAAGAAAGGATGGCCACTATGATGGTGGTATTTGTATTCGTATATCGGGATTTTTTTTGCATTGCAACTGTGCTTGTGAATTTCGGTTTAAGACGGTAATCTAAATCTCATAAATCTAGCAAGCATAAAACCATCACCACCCCGGAGCTACAAGACGATAATATTAATGTATATCAAATAGTTTGAAGTTTGAATGCTACATTTTCTGAAGATTTAAAACAAAAATATGTATTCCCGTATTTTTATTAAAACATTTTTCCAGGTATTTATTTATTTTTATTCAAGGCCCACAAAAGACACACGAAAGAATTATTCATTTTCTATATCTATATATCATATTTTTTATTATAAATACAAAAAAATGCATCATTTTGATTCATTTTTTATACTGCATCAGTTATTGCACACGTTGCATCATCATATTTTTTTACACTTCATTTAAAATCCTCGTATACTAAAAACTCAAGTTTATTTGACTAGAAATATTTTGTGTCGTCTATCAACTATTAACACAGTGCATTTTCAACAAGACTAGATATGTTCACAGGTTTGGTGCATCATAATATGTTTAATTTATTCATATACGTAGTTTTTTAAATCGGGACGTGTGTTAAATGGAATGTTCTGAATTAATATGGACGTGTGTATGCTTCTCTAGCACGTTTCTCTCCAAACCCAGTCTCGAAATATTTTTTGACTACTCAAAAAAACAAACATTTTGAGATACTACGTTCAAGTATATAATTGCTGCGTTGCTTAAAAAACATTACTTCTTGTATATATATGCAACATATTACACGTTTTTAACGGCAAAGGCACACACCGCGTTGGTTTCTCTGTTCCGTAAAATGTACTTTCAAAACAAAGAAAATGTTAAGAATTTTGACGTTTAATCAAGTCTGCTACGTTTATTGTTTAGGGACGTCTTCATTGTCAGGCTCGTTGCCCCTGGTGCTACCTGCAACTGCCCCTTCTCCATGTTTCTTGAGGTGCCTGAGCATCGAGTGCTTGAGTGTGAACCGCCTCGAGCAATACTGGCAGCTGAATGGGCGCTCTCCAGTGTGAGACCGCATGTGACGACGAAGGTCCTCCACTGACCAGAAGCGGCGGATGCAGAACGCGCACAACACCTGCACAATCAAGCACGCCTTTAGTATTGTGTTGCATTAATTTCTTCTTTTTTAAAGTATCGCGTGTATACCTTTCTGTTGGTGACGTTCCCAGTTCCAGACGCCTCCTCATTATCGCCTCCCGCCGCTCCCTCCTCGCTGTTGCTGCCCCCGACAACGTCCAACAGCGCGTAGTTGTCGGCATGCGTGTCCTCAATGTGCTTGAGGATCGTGCTCCGCACCGAAGACGATAACTCGCACAAGTGACACCTGTGACGGAGAAAATGACGAGAAAAGAACGGGGCTATGTGAGATATGCTGTATTTTTTAACGATGATGACATTTCCTCAAACGTGTCCAACTCACCGGAAAGAGGCAGACGCCGGAGAAGCAGCCCCACCACTGGGTGACACAACCCCATCGACGGCATCCCCATTACTAACGGCAGTTATCTCCGCGACGTCCACTTTCTTGATCTTTTTGCTGCCACCTTTGTCGGCACTGCTGCTACTCGCCTGTTTGCTGATCGTCCTTGACACCAACCCGTCGTAGTCGTCCTCATCTTCCTCCTCCTCCTCCTCCTCAACTTCTTCGTCCTCCTCGTCTTCAGCAGCTTGCTCCTTTGCCGGAGAATGATGATGAGCAGCAGCGTTATTTCCGCTGATGAGTTTCCCCCTAAGAATCGGCTCATCGCTTTGAGCGGCGACCGTGATCGTGACGGCGTTGCTGTGCTTCCTAGCCACGTGCCGGTCACAGTTGCTCTTTGTGGTGAAGAGGAGCGGGCACTGGCTGCACTGGAACGGTTTCTGACCAGTGTGCGTCAGCAGGTGACGACGGAGCGAAGACGTCCATGGGAACTTGCGCGAACAGTGTGGACACGAGATCTACGAGTCGTCGTTTCAACCATTTTTTTTATGTATGCCAACTTTGTGCGAATGCATGTGCAAGTATGAATTAACTTTCAAATGCGAAAAAAATACTCATTCAAAATAAAATAAAAACCCAAAATAAAATCCACGTTAAAACAAAAAAAACATAAATCTTCTTTTTTACTAAACAAGCTCTAAAAAACTCTCAAAATAATAATAATAAAACGGTGTGTTTAATTAAATATATAAGTGTCCTCTCAGTAGAATACCTTGTGTGGAGCAGAAGAGTAAGCGCTGAGTGACTTTTGCTGAACACCACCACCACCAGCCGCCCCAGTCTGATTGGTGTTTGATTTGTCTTTGGCAGTCCTCGAGTTGCTCCTGAGACTGCGTTTGCTGGATGAAGAGTGTTCCTCGACGACGACCATGTCGTCCTCCTCCTCATCATAAAAATCCTCCTTGAACCTGTCGTCGTCATACTCGTCGATCGCATCGTCCTCGTAACTATGCCTGTCCTCATCGTGCTTTAATAACACTCGGCTGCTGCTGTCGTGTTGCTGCTGCTCCTCATCAACCATCTCCTCATGAACATCCTCGTCTTCTTCTTCCTCTTCTTCCTCCTCGTCGTCATAGTCTCCGGCGACTGATCTGAAATACTTTTTAAAGTCCTCGTTTCCCGTTTTTTCGAGGAGCGTCTCGACTGACGCGAGGTCCGCCTGCTCCAAATTGGACAGCTTCCGCTTCAACTGCTGCGAGAGGACTAGTCGGATGTTCGGGTTTGGAGACTGAGACGACGCTTGGTGGTGGTGGTGAGCGGAGCTGTTGTTCGAGTTGTGCACTTGCGGCGGAGTTGACGAGTTGGACGCTGACGACTGCTGAGCCTGGAGCGCGCGCTGCTTGTTCAGAACGCGGTTCGAGGGAGACCGCTGCCATACGCTGGCGTGCTGGTGCTTCCCGTGACGCTCCATGTTTGATCTGCAAACAATTTACAAAAAATAAATCTTAAGTAATTTAATTAAACGCATTTAAAAACAAGAGAGCGTGTGTGATTCTTACCTGAGCGTGAACCTGGCGGGGCAGTGGGGACAGTGGAAGGGTCTCTCGGTGCGGTATCTGCGCTGCTTGGGCTTGACTCCAGGACTGTGGTTGTTGTGGTGATGATGCGGAGTGACGCTCTTGTTATTATTATTATTCTTGACATTCACTGGAGACGCCATCTCATCACCGCCGCCACCAGCACCTGACTTTCTCTTTTGGTATTTCCTGACCGACCTCTCCTCGCTGTTGGGATTGTTGTTGTTGCTCCCACAACTCGAAGGCGGACTCCCAAAGCTGGAGCTGACCCGCTCGTAGTCGTGCGCAGCAACAGAATCATTCATCTTCCCTCCGATCATGAGCAGCTTGTCTACAAAGTTCTTTGGACTGGCTGCCGAGATGGAAGCAGCGGATGGGGTCGTCCTCGAACTTGTGAGGTCCATCGGAATGTTTGGAGGGGGACTGGGAGGAGGGGACGGCAGAGCGGAGGGGTTCGACCTGAACCGCTTCGAGTCGCCGGGATGCTGACGCTTCCCACCTGACATCATCATCATGAGCATCGCGAGGTTCTGCTGCTCGCTGCCTCCCTTCCGCAGGTCAACCGCGTCAACTGTCAAGTCGAGAGGCTCGTCCTGGAACGAGTTCTGAGACTGAGGTGTGCACGGGATTGACGTCAGACGGGGCTGGTGAGCAGCTACACGCTGGTGGTCGTTCTCCTTCAATTTGTCCTGCAAGAAAATTAAACTATATGTTTAATCTATATCCTAACAAACCTCTAAACAAAGAACACGTTAATAAACACGCACCTCCTCAAGCACAAGTCCACCTCCAAAATGATGGTTGTTTCCCCTGATGACAACATTTCCAGCAGCTCCACGTTGCTTCAAACCAGGACTAAAGTTCCTGAACTGATGATGCTCTGGATCTGGAGTCTTCTTTTGCTGTTGGAACTGACCGGCAGCGAGCTGAGACGCGAGTGAGGACGCAGCGGCGGATCTCGGTGAGAGCCCGACCACGTGGTGATTCCGCTGCTTCGCAAACTTCAGCTCAGAGAGGATCGACTGGATCTTGTTGTTGTTTGGCTCGGCCGCTGATGAGGATCCACGCCCAACACCACCACCACCACCGTACTCATCGTCGTACTGCTCGTAATCGTCTTCCTCATCATCCTCGTCAACACTGTCCACTGGATGAGCAGCGTGGTGGTGCACTGGAGAAATGTACGGCTTTGTTGACGAGATCTGTAATTCATATAAGCATTTTTTAGTAAATTTGGATCACTCGATTTGTTTTTTTAAAACCTTTTGAAAGATTTTAATGTGCATTTACCTTTGAAATGTTGATGGGCTTCCGTTTCCTCGCACCGACGAGCTTGTTTGCAGAAGAGGATGAAGAAGCGTTGAGCTCGACGCTCGTCTCCTCGACCATTGACGACGCGTTTGCACTGCTGAAGTCCATGGCGCGTCTAAATTGGGGCACTTTTCTCTATACTTTTTGGTTCCTAATTAAACTACGTTATTTCTGAGTGAGCTAAAAATAATCTAAAAAACTATGATTTCAATTCTAGTCACGCTCTCATGACTCTAAATAACACGCGATTAAACTTGCTCTATAACACTATCTAAAGGTTATATTTAATTGCACAAAATATATAACAACTCCACAAACTAGTTTTGTTTGAATATATAGTATTCTTTCAAAATGGTTTTAAGGCGAGACTGGTTACACAATGATAATCACTCTGTGGAGCTTTTTTAACTATTGACGTGTTGTTTTGTTGGTTGGACGTCTTCAGAGATCTGCGACGGAGGAGCAAATATAAAAAAACACAAATGTCGGTGTTAAAACGAAATAAATGACAAGACGAAGGAGCATCAGAGATTGAAGAAGATTCATGCACTAAAAATCAATATACGAGAGCGTTTTATGATGATATGGTTTAAGGAAAGGAAAAACAAAATCCACATCCTCCATCACCACAAGAGTTTGGTTAAGATACATTTGGGAGGAAAAAGCACCTTATCAGTTATCATCCATGCATCATGTTCTGTCTCTTGTATATGCATCATATATTTTTGGCATCTCTCTCAAAAACTCAATATACATCTTAATCCTTTTTTTTTCTTGAGGGCTTTTTGTAAAAAGTGTGTGTGTGTCTTTTTCGAGATTCTTCACCGGACAAACGAATATATGCATTTCTCTTTGTCTGCAAGTCTGCATACGTGTTTCTTTTGGGTAAGAGAAAAAAGGTCTTTTAAAAGATTATATATTTTTGGATACTTTTTTTGAGGACTCTTTTCTGACTTTCAGGTTAATATGTATATGCAAATGTGTATGCATATTAAACGAGAGTAAATATTTTTTAGGTACTTTTTCTCTGTCATCCAAAAAATACTCATCAATGCACATATAATCCTTCTTGAAGAAGAAGAAGACCTCTTCACTTGTTATCTGGATGGTCAGTTTGTAGATGCGACGGAGATTTTGTCATGTTTTGTTGGGACTCTTGTTCTAAAAATACGCGATTTTGTTGGGGATTTCAGAGAGAATTTTTAAAAAGGACTCTTGTGCGATACACTTATTAACCCCTTCATGTCATCATTTTGTGAGTTGCTCTTATTAAACAGTCGAGAATATACAAGATGCATGTGTGTGCACCAATATGATACAAGCACACACACACACCTTTTAGCATATCAACGCTTTTCCTCGTAAGCGTATGTTTATGTGACCACGAATACTTGACGTGGTCGTCGTAGCTTCAACAATAATCTCATCGATTCCAAGAATCTCGTTCTCTCTCTCTCGCCCAAACAAAAATCACCCAAACCAAGCTGCTCATAACAAAGCACATATCTCCAAAAAAATATATAACCACGCATCCGATGCAATCCTTAAAAAGAAACCTAACCGTGAGAGAGCTCTGTCCCATCCTAATTTATATATTTTTCTATTTTCCTCAAAGTCTCCCTAACAACAGATAGCGTACACAAAAAAAGAAGAATTTTCTCCTCTGTCGATCCATCCATCCTCTCTCTTTCGCATCATGCATCATTGATAAGGTTTCTCTCTCCATTGTTTGCACTTGGCATCCATCTCCATAGCAACTTGACCAAGCATCACACACACAAGCATAACATGATGTTTCTCCGGTGAAAGAGGATAGCGACCATATTAGACTAAAAAAATATACCCGGGCCATAGGACCAAAATTATTGATTTATCGCTGATCAATGATAGTTTTTTTTCTGTTTTGGAAAAATACGTTTCTATGGGGAAAGATGGTGATCATGAAGAGCCGAAGTATATATAAAAATTCTCTGCTCAACTCAAAAGCATATATTTTCTTCGAAAACATAATAAAAAATGATTATTGCATTGTGTTGAGAGTTTTTTCTTCTTCTGAGAATGCACGACAGAAGCCATACACACACACGCTACATATATTCTTGACAGGCTTCTCTCTGAAAAGAAATCCAAGCAGATAGAATGATGCATGCGAAATATGCATTGAAAAATACAAGAGGAGCTTCTCACTGCATATAACTTGACTACGGTGATGTGTTTTGTTTTCTTCTTGGTAACCATGGCAGCGGGATGTGAAAACACAGGGAAAAAAGTGAGTTGAATGAGAAAATATATATAACGTCTCGTTGAGAGGAAGCAAGAGACGACGACGGCTTAAAAAATACATGCAACTTCTTAACTCGTCTCTCATATTACGCTTTTATATGCTGCTGCTACGAAGTAGTACTAAATTTTCTTCTTCTTTTTTTCATCCGTTCTCAGGTAAGAAGACTATGATGATGATATCCCACTATGAAATATATGTGACCTTTTCGTTTTTCATGCAAAATATTCTGTAGCTTTGAGTATGGAAATTAATGTGATCTTTTCATTCTGCATGAAAAGAAGAGAGAGAAAAACGAATCTCATATCCTCATCATCATGATTCATAAAAAAGATGATGATGCCCTTATGATGGAAGATGTGTATTTTCCAGACATGGTCGTCTCCTGCTCTTTGTGATGAACACGAGAGACGAAACGAAACGACGGATCGATAAGCAGAGGAACGTTGCGTGCCACACTGATATGCGTTTTTTTATATTATTCTTCGTCTTCTCCAGGGCTACGATATAGTATGATCCTATATAGCGCATATACGTGTTCATCATATCAGGGAGAGAAGAGAAAAATAATACTCGGGACTATCTTGTTTGCGCGTCCCGTTGTCATGGTGAAAAAGAGTCTCAAAAGTCTGACGTCGGGTAGAGAGAATGCGAGAGAGCGTTTCTCGTCTTCCCTGGGATTAGGTTTTTGTTTGTATCTTCTTCGTTGCCGTGGTTACGTTGGGATCGTTCGTCGTGTGGTAGAGAGAGGATGGATGATTGATCTCTCATCTCAATGCATGCAAGAATATATATAGATTGAAAAAGGTTACTTACTTGAGTTTGTATTTCCAAAAAGATGATGTTTTTTAAACTGACTTGTGAAAGATATGTATTTTTTCGGACGGTTTTAGTGGGGGTTTTTGTTAAAAAGCACTTTTGTGTTTTGAAATATCACGATTTGTATGATTTTTTTTAAACTTTTTTTTCATGAGGCACTTTTGTGTGGATCGGTTTACCACAAATAGTTTTTTGATGACGAAAAATCATAAAGTTAATGTTTTTTTCACGTATGATGCAAAGTGAAAGAGAGAGAGAAAAGTTTTGAACGGCACACACAGGTGAAGATGATGATGATAAAAAGGCCACGACGGATAATACACACACGAAAAACTTATTGCAAAAAAAGAGAAAGTGCAACGCACACGTACACGTCTGTGTATCACGAGCGTTCGCTCACGAGTGATCAGGGGAGAATATGTGTGTTGGAGGAGACGAGGACGAGAGCGAGAGAGAGAGGAGCGCATCACTCACGATGACGACGGGCTCTGAAAAAACATTGGGAATTTGAGTGCTTGGGCTTTTGGGAAAGAGAATTTTCGTGTGTAATCTTTTTGCGTGATGATGATGAAGGTGAAAAGAGAGGAGAAAAGATCATGATGCTGCTGCTAAGGATATTGATGATGGTGAAAAGGATATATATGTGTGTTTTTTTCTCGGGGATGATATGTTTTGATAAGTTGAGAGATTCGGGCGGCGCTTCTTTTTCTATCTAAACACATATATTACTCCATCGTGTATGTCTCTTAACAACGCGTATTTCTCTGGAGAATCCCAGCTTTTTTATTAGCACCCAGGTGAATTTTTTAGACGATTATACGCGGATATTTTATATACCCGTTGCTATGGATATATGATGATGATCCACGTTCGTGTGGAGTGTTTTTTTTTACATCAATCTGCACAGTAATGTAACATTCGGGGCGAGGTGAGACTGACGTTGTTTCTGGTGAAGATGCAGAAGCAGTGAAAGAATTGATATATTTAATTATTGTAATGGGGCGTTGCTGGATCAGAGTCAAAAAGAAGCTTGTGCTGATTCAATTTTGTTTTGCGTGAAACCGCAACGATTCTTGATGATGTGTGCATGTATGATGCTTGGAAAATCCTGAGAGAATATATGACAAACATGACATTTTGGTCATTTAATTGATGCAGGAAACTCATTGCGAAGAGTTTTTTCTGGTTAAGGAAAATAAAATGATGTGTTATTGGATGAGGAAAGCCACTAACAGATTTTTAAGGATTGACTAATAAATAACGTGTTAAAATATTAATGATGTCAGGATAAAAAAACCCAAAAACAACGAATCAATTCAATTCATCAAAGACTTGACCAAAGAACACGTACTTTTTTATGCCAGCATCATGTAAAAAGAAATCCCACAAGGAAAAAAATGATGATCAAGAGGAAAAAAGGCTGGTAGTCTCGACCAAAAAAGTCGAATAATTTTTGTACTTTTAATAAATCTTAGCACGTTAAAATAAAAAACGGACGACAAAGATTTTTCCACAAAGAGAAAACATGAAACGTTAAAGGTTGCTTGCTCTCTCACAGAGGATATGCGCTTCCTGTCGTTCTAGACGACGCAAGCAAGAGAAGCTATAAGAAAGAGCAAGTTTTTTGTACTTATTTCGTATATATACGCTCGCATCTGCTTGCTTTGATCAAGTGTAGGCAGTTCGTCGTGTATATGCTTTATATGTAAAAAAACAAAAAAAAAGTATCCTCATCCTGTGATCATGAGAGACGAGCAGCAGCAGATGAAGCAAGGTGAGTAGCGATTATGTTGCTGCTCTCTCATCAAGCGTTTCTCTTCTGTACTCATGATCATCATCAAAGACAATTGAAAAGAAGAAGAAGAGCAAAACGCCAACTCTTTCTTCCTCTTTTCATCCCCATATCCGTGGGAAATATATATTTTCCCGTGTCTTCACAACGTATATGATGATCATCACAATTGTGTGTAAGGGTTTTCAGGTGTGCGGAATATATGTAACTTGTTGATTATTATTTGACTTCTTCTTCTCATCATCCTCTTTGCCACATCGCGCTCTCTCAACTTATATATTTTAGATTATTATCACTTCCGGAGATCTAAAAACTCGTACAATTTTTGCTCTTTTTTTCAAACTTCTCTCTTCGTTTCTCTCAAGTCTTCTCATCCTTTATATATTCGTTTCTTTTTCGCTTTTGGGTATATATGCATACTTTCATAACAAAACCGTTTGTTTACTCGGATCCGTTACCATGGTAATATCATCATCATCTCGTGATGGTGGAGATGATACTAGGAATTGAGCGTGATGCTTGGATGAGGGGTTGCATTTTTATATTAGAGTTTCCGCTGTTTCTCATCAAAAAGTCTCTGGATTCTCGGTATTGTTGTGAGTTGCCATGGTTATGTTTTATGATGCTTTTATAGGGATCAGATATTTTAATGCGTGCGATTTTTGCATCCTTTTTATGTACGAGAGTATTTTTTATCAATACTTTTATATTGTGTTCAATTCAATTCATGTCCCTGTAACATAATATATTATTATGTATATATATATGTATATATATTGTAACATGTAACCATAGATACTCATTTAACTCAATGTTGCTATTATGTTACAAGCCACGGCTATGAACTATGCTCTTATTTCGAATCCAAAGTATGTACATACCTATCGTTTCAATATGAGAATTATTTTATGCGAAGCGTTTCGTTGGTGTGGCTCATTAAAGTATGCATTGTAATTTAATTTCATATTATGTGTTGTTTATTAGTCGCCAGTTTCAAATCAAATAGTATGTTACTGTATTATTGGTTAAAGTTTATATAATCATGAACGGTTTACATCTGGCGACGATTAAAAAATAATCGTTTTTCGGATTGTCGGTAAAATACAAATCTTTCCGCCAGCAAGCTTGAAGGAAATGAATACGAATCTCATATTTTTTGTTTGGGAATTTTCTTGGATTTCAGAGATGCAAAAACACTGGGCAATAAAAACTTTGTTTTCTCTTAAAATAAATATATGGTAGCGTATATATACGCTAAATATTCGGTAGCGGCGATAATAGGTATTCTATTTACGTGCATTTAAATGCTAAATGATGAATTCAAACGAGGTCCAACACAATTTGTTCGAAATCCAAACTCCAAACTGCCCTGCCAAACGAAAAAATGTTCACATGTTTCACCAACAACAATTCACTAAAACATCAACTCCACACCCGCCATCTAACACTCAAGTAATTCAAAGAATCCATCAAATCTAACATCAGAGATTGCTGAACAAAGACAATTACGCAAAGTTCAGTATAACAATCACAAGATGTAGCAGCACCCAGGTCAACCACATACCCAACCACTTCTCCAATAAAACAACACAAACACGCTAATACTTCTCAATGGATCCCCATCTCCCGAGAATGAACTGGACCCAGTTTATGCCATGCATTTCCTCATATCAAAACACAGCAGAGTATTCTCATACATAAAAACATGGCAAAAAAACTAATGCGTTATTAAAGCACATTAAAATACATATATTCCCCAACAGCAGAGGATAATAATATAAAAGCCAGCAGCAGATTCCAATCATCCATATTCAATGTTTTTCATTGTCTTTTGTTCTCAATCATCATCATCACAAAGCCCATCATATCCTTCGTGCATATAACACACACAACAAGCAACCTATGGTCGACTCCTCCCATTCATCCGCTCTCTCCGATCTTCATGATCAAAATCCTTTACCAAAGTCAAGCTCACCTCTGTTAATGCACACACACAAAAATGAATTTCTTAAAAGAACACATACTTCAACTTGTTACAAAAACCCAAGAGACGTGTTCTGGGAAGTTCTCTGTAATACACTCTCGTCGTCTACACTCTTCTCATTTTTTGACAACTCTTTTTTTCACCGGCCGAATGGATGAGAGCAACTCTATATAACTAATCTATATAACATAGCCTCCAGGCATTAACCTACTCAGGAAAAATATATGACAAAAAAAATATGAAAATTATGAAAAAACTGAAAATCATCCTTGAACACATATTTGTAGCAAAAATTGAAATTTTCCGGAAATAACACATTTTCATCCTCAAAATCTTATTTCTCATCAACTGTCCGCCACACTTCAACTCTTTTAATCTCAAAGACAGAAAAAAATGTGGCAACGACCAAAAAAGACTGAAATTCCGTGAGTATTAAGCATCCAAATCCAAATCCACAAAACCCAACATATTTTTCTTCCAAAGTCCCAAAAAATGTGTAGAGTGCCGAGTATAAGAGAGCATTGCCACAGGACTTGTAAAAATTTTCGAGAGACACAAGACGAGACTGAAGCATAAAAGCACAGAGACTCAAATCTAAAAGTTTGATACAGCCAGTCTACTACTCTCCTGCTGCTGTAATATACACGCTCAACGCTTTGAAGCAAAAAAAAAAGCATCAAGCCTCGCTCTAGAGAGCCACACTCTCTTGCACACATAAACGCCATTGTTGGACTTAGAAAAAATTACTCTTTCTCGCTTCTCTTCTCTTCTCGCTATTACTCCATCACCAACGTAACTTTAGCTCTCAGGACTTAGAAAAAAAATTGTCTCTTTTTGACATTCAACATTTTTTTGACGTGAAATATATTTATTATTTTGTAAATAAAAGTTTAGAGAGAATTGAAACTAGTTTGTTAGGTTTTATATTTACTTATTTGTAGGCTCTTGTTTTTTTAATTGTAAATGGACAGCTGAGGAGAGGGTTTACGGATAGTTAACTGTAGGAGTTAATTGTTTTTATATAACTTATTAAAGTAGTTTATTGCAATATGGAGACGGCGACATTGTCGTACAGCCACCAGAATGGGAGTAACGACTCGGTGGACTCGACGACGAAGGAAGCAGGGTCATCATCGAGACACCACAGTAGTCACCATTCCTCCTCATCCTCCTCCCACAAGAAACATAAAAAGGAGAAACACAAAAAGAAACATAAACATCATGATAGGGTGCGTCCCAACAATTTAATTATTTGTTTAGTGAGGTGTGGTGGTGGTGTTATCTTCGTCTCAAGTGGCTTTGTTATATGTTATCAGATGGTGATGACACGGCATATATTAATAATTTTAATAATTATTCATATTTTGTGTTCAGGACCGTTCACGAGAGAGGGACCGTAATTCTTCGTCAACCCACCACAAATCGTCGTCGTCCTCATCCTCATCCAAAGATAAGAAGGACAAGGAAAAGTCTTCGTCGTCGTCGTCCCCTAGTAAACATCCGTCGTCGTCGTCCTCATCCTCCTCCCCGAATAAGTCAAAGAACAACGGCGAGATGATTGTGAAACAAGAGGTGGAGAGGAATAGTAGCTCACCCCAAAAGTCAGAGAGCAGGTCGGTGAGTAGGAGTCCGGAGAAGAAGGTTGTCAAAATGGAGGTTGACTCGGAGTCGGAGGATGATGTGCCGCTGGTAAGCTTCTTTCTTTTGAATTTGTGTAGAGTATTATTTTAATTGTGTGTGTGGTTGTATGTATTTTTTGTGATTTATATATTTAATTTATTTTATAGAGTGCACGAGCGAAACTTAATAGCAGCAGTAGCAGTGTTTCCAAGAAAGTGAAGAAGGAGGAGGTAGAGTCCATGTCGGAGGATGATGTGCCCCTTGTGAGTGTCTAAATTTCTAGATTTTTTTAACAAGAATTTAGAATTAACAAATGAACTTGAATATCGCAGATGTCTCGTTCATCGGCGAAGAAGCCGACGAAGAAGCGAGGCCGGTCGCAGAGTTCAGAGGACGAGGACTACTCTGACGACAGCGACTACGGTAAGAAAAAGTCGAAGAAGCCTGCGAAGAAGCAGAAGACGACGGCGTCAAGGACGTCAACGGCATCGTCGAAAAAGTCGACTCCCTCCAGCTCGCAAAAGTCGACGCCGACGAGCTCACCTCGGAAGCGGGCCAAGAAGGAGGAGGAGGAGCAGGAGGTGTGGAAGTGGTGGGAGGAGGAGAGGAGGGACGACGGCGTCAAGTGGAACTTTCTTCAGCACAAGGGACCAGTGTTTGCGCCCCCTTACGAGAGGACTCCCAAGACCGTCAAGTTCAGGTACGACGGGAAAGTGGTCAAGCTCAGCCAGGATGCAGAGGAAGTCGCTGGATTCTACTCGAGGTTCATCGAGCACGACTACACCACCAAAGACAAGTTCAATCAGAATTTTTTCAAGGTATATATGCGATTACTATATATGCATTCTTAAGATTATATAATTAGTATCATAAAGGTACTAATAATGGGTGGTTTGTGTAACGCAGGACTGGCGCAAGAGCATGACAGCAGAGGAGCGTGACCTGATAACTGACCTGAAGAAATGTGATTTCCGCGAGATAAACGATTACTACAAGCTAAAGTCTGAGGAGCGTAAGGCGATGAGCAAGGAGGAGAAGCTGGCGATCAAGGAGGAGAACGAGAGACTCGTTAAAGAGTACGGGATAGCGGTGATTGACGGGCATAAGGAGAAGATTGGTAACTTTCGAATCGAACCTCCGGGGCTGTTTAGAGGCAGAGGGGATCATCCCAAAATGGGGATGCTCAAGAGGAGACTCGTGCCTGAGAATGTTATCATCAACTGCAGCAAGGACTCCAAGTGGCCAGAGGCGCCTAAAGGACACAAGTGGAAGGAGGTGCGGCACGACAACACTGTTACTTGGCTTGCATGTTGGACGGAGAACGTCCAAGGTCAGCAGAAGTACGTGATGCTGAACCCAACGAGTCGGTTGAAGGGCGAGAAGGACTGGCTCAAGTATGAAAAGGCGAGGGAGCTCGCTAAACACATTGAAAAGATTAGGAAGAATTATAAGGAGGATTTCAAGAGCAAAGAGATGCGGGTCAGACAGCGGGCTACTGCGTTGTACTTTATCGACATGCTCGCCCTCAGGGCGGGTAACGAGAAGGATGAGGACCAGGCAGATACTGTCGGCTGCTGCTCCCTCAGATACGAGCATATCCAGCTCGAGGATGAGAAGGACGGGAAAGAGAACGTCGTCATTTTCGACTTTCTCGGGAAAGACTCGATCAGGTACTACAACGAGGTGCCTGTTGAGAAACGAGTCTACAAGAACCTCAAGATCTTCATGGAGAATAAGAAGGACGGGGATGACCTATTTGACAGGCTTAACGTAACGCTGACATACATTTATATATTTTAAATTTATTTAAACAGTATTTAAAGCGAGTGTGTGTTTAATTGCAGACGGCGGTGTTGAACAAGCACCTGAACGAGCTGATGAACGGTCTGACTGCGAAGGTGTTCCGTACTTTCAACGCGTCGCACACGCTCCAACAGCAGCTCGACCAGCTGACGCCAGAGAACGGGACTGTGGCGGAGAAGGTGCTCGCGTATAACAGAGCGAACAGGGCGGTCGCTATTCTCTGCAACCATCAACGGGCAGTGCCCAAGACGCATGAGAAGTCGATGGAGAACCTTGGAGTCAAGATCAGCACCAAAAAGGACGAAATCAAAAATGTCAAGGCTGACCTCAAGGCGGCAAGGAAAGGGACAAAGTGAGAGGGGCATAATTTTTTATGCATATTTAATCGTTTTTAAGTTGCTGTGAGCTAAAGATTGGTTTCTTGTGTCCAGGGAGCATGAGAAGAAGAACGCCCAGTTGAAGCGGCTTAAGGAACAGTTGCAGAGGCTCGAGCTGAACAAGGCGGACAAGGAGGAAGGAAAAGAAATTGCGCTAGGAACCAGCAAACTTAACTACCTTGATCCTAGGATATCCGTCGCCTGGTACATAATTATCATGCATATTAAACTCAAGTCGAAATTTATTTTTAGTAAAAATAATTTAAACTTTTAAAAAATAGGTGCAAAAAGTACGACGTCCCGATTGAGAAGGTGTACAACAAAACGCAGCGTGACAAGTTCAGATGGGCCATAGACATGGCCACCAGCGACTTCCGCTTTGACTAGAAGAAGAAAATTTAACAAAGGAATCTGCTTCTTTTGATGATGGATCATGATTGATTTGATATAAAAAAATTTTTTTGCATGATGACGATGATAAAACTATATTATACCAATTTATAATTTACACGAGACTTGTTTTTGTTTCATAATATTTTTTGGGGGGTGGGGGAATATATAGATTACTCTCGTCGTCTTCTTCTTTTTTAAGCATAATATATATATTTCATAATAATTAATAATAATATTTTGTAGTTTTTACCTTAGTGAAACGTTCCCGTTTGTAAAATGAATCTTGTTTGTACGTATAATGCTATAATAATTAATGGAAAAAAATAACTCGAGTATTTAAATACAAGTATGCTCTTGCCCTCATAAAAACACCAATGTTTAATATAAAATACTTTTGTTTGTAATTCGTTTTGTTGCTACTGCACCTGTATATTCGTGTTTAAAATAAAATGTTTAAAAACGTGTAGTTTCGAGAGAGAAATGTTTTAAGATGAAATAATGTGACTCATAATAATTACTTTTGTATATCATTTATCACACATCACCGCCACAAATAACTGCGCACAATCGTTTATTTTCATTTTGAAGAAGCATTCATATATATTTCACACACAAAAAACCATCCCCACCGATTTGTTAAACTTAAAAAATCTGACGATATATATAGGAGGAGGAGGAATCGAGAGCGTTTTTTTCTGAACAAAAGGAAATGTGATAAAAAATCTGCCTTTCTTTTATACATATATATATATATAGATTGAGGAGTGTACAAAGCACGACAAGAAGGAGATTTTTATTTTTTATTTTATTATTTTTTTGTTCAAGAATTTTCCTTTTGTATATATCTCGAGCATATGTATATATATAATTTAAGCGAAGTTATCTTCTCGATGACGTGCTCTTCTTGCTGTACTTGCTTATATATTCATTCACTTTCAGCTGGAACGCGTGTGCGTCCTTCTGGTACATCTCGGATGCCTCCAGGTTCAGCGGGTCGTCAAAGTTCAAGAGATCCTGTGGGCGAAAAATAATTAACAAATATTTACTTTTAGTGATTATTATATGCTGGGGGTTCAAACAGAAGACTGCGTTTCAATTCTAAAACTTGTGAATCATTTTTTATCAAGTTACTGCTTTTGAAAACATCGGTTCGAGAGTACGAGTTTATAGTTAATTTATAGTTCTTCGTTAAACATTTCATCGTAGTTTTTTCAAATCTAGTCTCTAGTTTTCCATTAATTTAGATAATGACACAAGACTCACAGTGAAAAGAGAGTTGAGACCCCAAACGACATCCTTGAGTCGTCTGGTGGGCGCCCAGCCCATCTCGTCAATGGAGGACTGGCGGAGGAGACTCAGACACACGGAACCCTCCTCATTTATGTTGGGGTGCCAGAGGCGAGTCAGGCATTTTACGATTGGCGGCTGCAAAACACATCATTTAAATTACGATATTTTAAATTTAGCACTTCAAATATTTAATAATATTTAATAAAAATAAATAAATAATTATTTTCATACCGCAAAATTATACTCCTCTGTGACCTGAACGTGGAACACGAACTGTCCATTCCTCCAGTAGCCTTCATCGGGCGTGATCGTGACGTGAAAGTCATGGAGTTTGTCTGGGTCGCCGAATTTGAGTTCGCAGGAGGAGGGCAGCGCGGAATTCAGCTCTTGGACCTACAACACCACAAAAATATATTAGCAATTAATTTTATTACAATCTTTTAAAAAATATTTAAAAATTATATAAACATACCTCTTTGACTAGCAACCGATCCCTAACGGAAACTCTTTTAGCAGGGACTCGTTGCTGTCCCAAAATGTCGTTGTTGTTCGACTCGACATGACGCTGGCCCGACTTATCCTGATGCGACGACGAACTCTGGTCATCCTTCGATTCCTGCTCGCGACGAAGCTTCTTCGTCAACGTCAACATCGCCCACACTCTAATAAACTGATCACTTTATTTATTTAAATATCTTGTTTCTCTGGAGACACAATTCTTCTATCAGTGATGGTCAGCTGCAAAATTGAGCGGTGGCAGTGAATGATTTATTTTCTCCTGTTGCTAAAATGATTGGTGCTTGATGATGCACAACCAATTAGACTGAAACCTATTGTCCTGACAACTTGCTACAATTTCACTATCCATCATCATCAGATCATTACTGCGCACATGTGTGTTTTTCCTATACTTTTCAGATTTTGATTGAGTTTGGAGAGATTCTGGCCAATTTTTTTTTTTTAAATAATTATTCCAGCATTTTTTGTTCACTTGAGATTTTTCATCGAGATTTTTTAATGTTCCACGAACATGATAATCAGTCTTGTACGAAAAATAATAACAACAAACAATATATTTTTTCAATTTCGATAGGAAATTTTTTTCAAGTAAATTAGAAATGGGTGAGCAGGAGAGCTCTTCTCTCTCTCTCTCCTCCTTCTCCAAGTGTGTGTCGCTTTAGATGGGGTGCTTTTTGCTCCTTGTTTTTCTTCTTCTTGGAAGAATCAAGTGGATTTTTTTCTGATACACAAAATGCGTATATGGATGACTAGCTTTTGTTGAGTGTGAAGCTTGTTTCGTATGTATGCTGATGGGGGCTCGTGTTGTTATGCTGAGATTTTTCCTGTAGGCACACTCTCGAGTCTTGCTTGGCTGGACATGTGAGTATATTGTATAAGGCGCGGTGGGGGATGCAGAAATATATTGGATACCCTCCAGCTACAAATAATAATATTAGATGGTCTTTGTTTTAGTTCATATATGATTGATTATTACGGAAATGAAGCGAAATACTGGTACACTATACGCAACGCAAGTTTACTAAATGCGTTGCGAATTGTGACTGAACTGAATTATGTAATACAGATTCTCAGGTTATGGTTCCGGATTTCGGAGCATGGGGTTTGCATAGGTCTTCCGAAGCATCCGTCAAAAACTTTAAACTGATAACTGTCATGTGGTTGGGAAACAGATGGAAAGTGAACCTCAATAGACTCAGTAAAGGTCCAAATATACGCTTTTGACCTTGGTTTGTGAACGAGATTTCCAATTTCTGGTTCTTGCTAAGTTAAGTCTGTATTGATTGAAATGCAACATTTGAACAAATATTTTAAGCTATATCATCTAATATGGAATATTTCGAAAGGTTTGAATTTTAAATATTTCAAACTGGTTCGTAATTGGATTTGAACACCCCTCACATAATTCATTCATGATATTGTTTTCCAGAAATGAATTATACCATGCTGAAGCGTAAAGAAGAATAAGCTGTGGGGTTCCGAATTCCCCAAGTTTTTCCTGGATTCCAGACACTCAATAATATGTGCACCTTGAAATGAACTATTCATATACTGCATACTGATATGCACGAAGGTACGCCAAACTCGTCGAGGTCGTTCTGAACATGAGCTGGATCATTGTGGGGATAACCTCTTTTATCTATGAGCATTATATCTAATATCATCAAATTCGGAACAGGTCGCAGTGTTTAGCCGACCACTGTCTCCATGCAGATCAGCTGTGGGCCTGTTCAAAACCTAACGCGCCACCAGCTGAGTCCACCCAAATAATATTGACATTTTATTTCTTAAAAACAATTATATTTTTTAAACTTAAAAAATCCTCAAAATTCCACACGTTGAGAATGGCGACGGCAGCGCCAGAGGTGTTTGATCAGTTTTACAGTTTCCCTCCATTCTTCACGTAAGAATTTTAATTTGAACTATTTAAACAACACATAAAACTAAATATTCTCTCGATTTGCAATTAATTGTTATTTAATGCTCCATAAATTTAGATTGCAGCCCACACCGCCGACCCGCACCCGCCAGCTCGAGATGTGGACGAAGCTGCTGCATTCTCAGTGCGCGTTGTCACGCCAATTCGTGCTGACCCGTTCCGAGCCAGTGTACAACAACAAAGAGATCAAGCGAAGCCTCAACGACGACTTTATAACAGAGTTGTTCAGCTACTTGATCGACAATGACCACGGGATCCCTGCATCAGGGTCAGGAGGTACTTCTTCTCCAAGCAGAGCGGCGGCGCATGGGAAGCGCGTTGGCGTCCCTCAGCAACCGAGCGGCACTGGCGTTGACAGCGTGATCGTCTGGTTCATTCCAAAGGAGAAGTGGCACGAGAAGATCTACGACTACGCCAAGAGGAATGGGCTCATCAACGGTGGGATCGCCACCACATTTGAGATCCTTCAGGACGACGAGTTCAGAGGGATGGACACCAGGGTGCTGGGCGTTCTTCTTCGGGGAATGCAGGAGGCTAGAAAGTGTGAGGTCATGCTCGCCAATTCAGGGGATATCGATGGGGTCAAGTTCTTCTAAATTGGTGATGCTCTGTGATTTCTTTCTTTGATCAGGGAAATTCTGATGTATTTATTTTGTACATTTAATTTAATGAATGAAACGCTTGTGTAAATGATTATATATAAATGCCATAAATAAAAAAAGTACTAAAATGACACGTCTACAATTGATTATTTTGGCTATTAAACAATTAAACATACATAATTCATGTCATTCAATAAATTAGTCACGGAAATTAACGTAAAAAACCTGCAAAAAGTGAAACCAACAGCACCCGGGATTCCCAAGCGGTCACCCATCCAAGTACTAACCGGGCCCAACGTTGCTTAACTTCGGTGATCAGACGAGAACCGGTGTGTTCAACGTGGTATGGCCGTTGGCAAAATTTATACTGTTTTATCCTGGTGTTATGCCAAATATTCTCACGTTTCCCCAGTGAGCATACCATTGACGATTGTAAGGACGCGGGAAAAGTGACAATTCAAACAATAACAACATTCCACAGATAAATACACTTGTCGACTTGTGTCCGTTATGGGATTTATTTTTTGGAAATATTTAAGCACAAATTCCTCGCAAACATCATGAATTTCTTTTATAATTTAAATACACGGTTTAATTAAATATAATTTAAGGGTATGGAGCAGCTTCGAGAAGAGAACCACAAGTTGCTGCTGAAGTTGGAGAGTGTGCGGCAGAGTCACGCGACAGAATTGGACTATTATCGAGAGGAGCTCGAGATTAAGGACAAGGAGTTCAAGCAACAGCTGAACAAGGCGAAGGAGGAGACGAAGGCCCGGGAGGAGATTAAAGAGGAGAAGATTTGTGCGTTGAATGAAGAGGTGATCGGAATCAGGGAGGAGAACGATGGGTTGGTTGGTCAGGTGGAGAAACTCCGCGTTCAGGTGGAATTCTTGAGGCATGCCAAGACGGGGGGTCCTCCTGGAGGATCTAATTACTCGGATTATGAGGGGCTGAAAGAGTCACAGAGGATCCTCAAGGCGCAACTATCTGAGAAGGATGATCTGGTGACTAGTCAGACGGAGAATATTAGAGGATTGACGGAACAGCTGAGTAAAGCAAAGTTTGCCATTTCGAATCTTAGTGAGGAGATTGAGGGGAAGGAGACGGCTGTTAGGGAGTTGCAGAGGAGGGTCAGGGAGATTGAGGAGCAACGGGATGAGGATGTTCTTGGGCTGCAGAATGAGGTCATGGCGCTCAAGGATGAGGTGAAAGCGCTGAAAGGGGATGGTGGAGCGAATAAATCTGTTAACCAGACTGGGAACTCGAGGGGGAACAGTCTCTTTTCGGAGGTGGAAGAGAGGAGGATCAAGGGTGAGACATACTTTTTAGTTTTGTAATATTTTAAGGGGATAAATTGTGTTTTAATGTACGTTGTTAATTTAGTTGAGGGCGAGTTGCATCGGCTGCGAGCATTGGTGAAGAGGCTGACGGAGGAGAACCGAGAGCTGCAACTGGACCTCGAGAGAGGAGACTCGCATTCCGCAAACATCAGCACACAGCTCGAGCTCATCTCAAAGAGCGAGATGGAGCTCGCGAGGGAGTTCAAGAAACAACAGTCTGAGACGTTTCAGTTGATTGACGTGAGGATGTATATATTTTAAATAATAAAATTAATTAATTAGAAACCAAATATATAAAAGTGCATATTTGATTGATTTCAGGGCTACCGCGACCGCTTCGAGAATTTACGATCAGAGTACACTCGCAAACTGCAGCAATACAAGTCTGGGTTCGGTGAGGGAACCTCATCAGAGTACGAGAACCTGCGAATGGAACGGGACACACTCCTCCTTGTCCGCATCTCCATGGAGCGGGAGAACAGCGAGCTGAAGCGCGAGCTCAAGTACAACAAGCACCTGCGCGTAAACGCCGAGGCGAATATCAAGATCCTCAAAGCGAAACTCGATTTCGCCAAACGGGGCGCTACTGACGATAATCATCAGGAGGACTTACAGAACGCAAATAACATTAATTTAGATCAACAAGAATGTTCGAAAAATAGTAGTAGCCCTGTCCCGCCGACAAACCTTGTGCCACCCAAATACAATGCCAAACAGACTGCCGAAGGGGAATGCGCTCAGCAATAACATAAATTAATGTGTCTTTTTGTACAATAATAACGTTTTGTAAATGCCTAACTGCTCGGTACTTTTTTTTATTCGATTTAAATACACACAAATACGGATTTTTTATACAAAAAAAAGGAAACGAAGAATTTTTATCCAATAAACATTCGAGTCGTTGAAATGTTTTTTCACTTTTTTTAAATTACAGATTATTAAGTTTATCTAAATACATTTATATTAATTACTCCTTGGATGAGGACTCCTCCCCCTCGAGTTCCTCGTACTGACGCGAGCATTGTTGTTGTTATTATTAGCGCTGCTGCCCCGCGTGCTATTATTATCTATCGTGTCGTTGGCGGCTCTGTCGTCTCGCGCCACCTCATCCTCATCATCATCGTCGTCATCTTCCTCCTCTTCATCATCATCGTCGTCGTCATCATCGTCATCCTCCTCCTCGTCTTGAGACGCTGACTGCTCGCCGACCGCCGTTGAGTTGACTGTGGTGAGGAGGGCGTGACCTGTGCCGCTCGTCCCTGCCGTCCGACTCAGCACTGGCTCGATCGACTCCTTGATTTGGTTATTCGCACCCTTCGGGTCAAGGTCTGTCGCCCATGTGAAGTGGAGCAGAGCCTTGTGCGTGTCGCCCTTCTTGCTGAAGATCTGAAGCACATGTACAAAATTTAGTTTAAGCGTTTGATTTTAAGCATATTTGCATTTAAACATGGACTACTGACTTTGGCGATAAGGAAATAGACGAGTGACTCTTTGGGCACGATTTCCTTGAGTTCCTCGAGCTCGTCGAGTGCCTCGTCCAGCTTCCCGATGGCGAAGAGCACTGACGCCCTGTGGAACTTGCAGAGAGGGTCGCTACTATTCGCTTCCAGGGCACGCGTGAACGTCGCCAACGACTTCTCCGCACGACCGAGGGCGTGTTGTACCTACAAAAACATGAAAATTTTTAAATATATTTTTAGAAACAATAAAACTAGAAAAATAATGTAATTGGGACTTACGACTCCAAGATGACATAACAGCACACTGTTGTTAGGATGAATGGCAAGGGCTTTCCTGTAATACACCTCAGCGCGCTCATACCGCTCCTGCTTGTAGAAGATCATGCCCATCCCGTACCAAGCGTTGTAGTGGTTCCTGTCGATCCTCGTCGCAGTGCGGAAGCACCTCATCGCCTTCTCCAGCTCTTCGGTGAGCACATACTCGTGCCCAAGCAACGTGTACGCGTACGCGCAGTTCGAGTTGACTTGAATGGCTCTCCTGAAGAACTTGATCGCAGTCTCGTGCTCCTTGTGGAGGCTGAAGCAGTTGCCGGAAGCGACCCAAGTGGCCACCTCATTCGTCCTGTTCGACTTCATCAGGTCCTGGGCGAGGGCGGACTAACATTTCATTTGAGAAATTATCATGATGAAGTTATGATATAATCGCGAGATTAAATGTGATATAATCATGGCTTCATTTTATTTATTTATTATTTAATATTTACCAGCTCAGTCTCCTTTTGGAGGTGCCAGTACGCCGTCGAGAGCCACTCGAGTCCCTCCGTCCTCCAAGGCTCAATCTCCATCATTCGTTTGTAGTGCTTGATGCACTCTTCGTAGTTGCCCAGCTCAAAGTAGCAGCGCGCAATGTTCCCTATCACCCAGCCAGTCTCGCACTGGGACGGTTTCAGACGCTGATACTGCGCGATCGCCGTCTTACAGTTGTACGTCGTCTGGGAGGTATATGGCGCAGACAGGTTCGACAGGATGTGCAGCAGTGGGTCTGGTAAAACATAATTAATTTAATAATTTTTAAACTAAAAATCATGTTAAAACTGATTTTATAATTTATAAATTTAATTTTCCTCACCAACTCCATTCCTGAACGCCTCAACGTTGTAGCTGACCCTGTCGTCCCTGGCCTGCGCGGCGTTATCGCCACCGCCGCCTCCTTTGGCAGCGCACTTGTCCTCGACCTCGCTCTTGTCGAGGACGCACCTGAAGAACTCGCCAGACCCGTCCATACTCTGACTCGCAGGCTCCACTTTGTTCGCAGGCGTTCCAGAATCTGTGTCCCCTGCGAGAGTTGCTGTGGACGACGAACTGCCTCCACTGCCACCACTCTGACTCTTGTTCAACCTGAGTTTGGGTTTGAGAACGGAGTTTGCACCGAGCTTCTGCTTCCTCCTGCCCGAGCCGCCGCCGCCGCCACCACCTCCCCCGCTCTCTGGAGTGATGACGTTGTTGGAGGAAGGAGGAGTGGCCATCATCACCGGGTTGATGATCACGTTCCCCTGCTTGTTGTTCTCTTTGAGGAAACCAGAGTGGTGGTGGTGATGATGGTGGGGGACGTGATGCGTGAAAAGACGGGAGCTACGACGCAGCGTGTGGTTCGATGCCGTTGATATCGTCACTGTTCCGTGCTGCGCGGGAGGATTTGACGGCGTTGTCGTTACGTTTGTCGTGCTGACGGTTGGGCCCGACGTCGTCGTCGTCCCTTGCTGTTGCCATGGAGTTCGTAAACATGGCTAAGTTGTTTCATTACAATATTTATAAACTCGGTTGCTTTTTACATCCGGAGAGAAGTTGTGGTTTTTTTATATTTAAAATTCAAACTGGGATATGGTCACACTTGACGATTTTGAAATTTTGGCATTCAGGAACGGAATGCATTACCCCATTTTTTCGACTTACTTAGTCAGAATTCGTGCTTAGCCGAAAGTGCGAATGCAATACAAAATTAAAGTCCAAATCAAGTTGGTTCCAAGACCAAATATGAACTTGATTTGAACTAAAGTTGGATGTATTGCATGAGCTAATGCAATACCTCACGAAAAGT
>JAQFZW010001375.1:0-28156 GCA_034687055.1 Heteromurus nitidus
TTGAAGCGACGGATTGGTATGCATGGAAAAGCACGCGTCATAACTACAACTGAGGTCTCTTCCAATCGCTGTGTCTAGATTAATTGGTTGTTGATTTCAACATGGCGTTGCACCTTGCCTCTAAATTGTTGTTTATCTGCACCCAGTCGTGTCGTTCCCATGTTCTCTGTCCCAGTTTCTCTCTTTCTCTCTCTCTCTCTCTCTCTCTTCTCTCTCTCTCTCTCTCTCTGCCACTGCAGAGAGAATAAAGGAGAGCGAGAGAAAGAGTGAAAAGGGAAAAAAGGGTCCTTTTCTCGTATGGGGATAACGGCTCTCCTGCTTAAAACTTTAAGCAGTGTGCAGTTTTGTAGTTTAGTTGGTGTGGTTGCATGCAGCAATTCGGGATAGTTGTAAAAATTTAGCAGAGAGAGAGAGGAGAGTTACACTCTGCTTATTGTAAAACCATCCATTATACAGATAGCGATAAAGACTTCACTTTATATTCCGTGTCACCATATTCTGCATTGTGTGTGTGTCCCCTTTCACTCCCCTTTCACTACGTTTTCAATGTGGTTTCCTATCAGCTCAAAACACAAGACAATGGGGGCGCATATCTCCACTCGCCAGTACGCACTTAACATGCTCAGAATATGAAGTGCACAATCAAAAAAGATTGTGAGCGCACTGGTATATACAGCGATGGTGGTGGTGGTGTTTTTTACGACAACGTTAGCCTGATGAAATTTGCTGGCTTACTACGATAAAAAGAGGGAGATGAATGGATAGTAGGAAAGCAAGTTGTTAGTATTTTTTGTTAATGATGTCTGTTTCTCTGAGCATCTCTCTCTCTCTCTCTGTCCTCGTCCCTTCTCTCAAACTCGCACTCCCCGTTTTCCAATTGTGTCCTTCTCACTTTGGAACAAAGGACTGTGCTTGAGCATGCACAAGTGGCACAAACTCCCAGTCACATAAAAACATACATGCATTTTGCATTACACCTGCTCATGTCCGTAGGGGAAAACTCTTTGAAGCTTTCTACATACATACATACACCTTCTTCTTGTTGTGTCACTTCACTTATGGATGTGTGGTCTGGTTCGACTAATAAAAGTTTAAGAAGGATAAATGCATAATTCCTCAAATTACATTAAAATGAATGAGATTTTCCCAATAAATGTTGATTTAACGTGTTCCTTTGAACTAAATTTTTCTTCTTCTGCCAATCCACTTCCCCATTCACCGCTCGGTTTAGTGCTAATCGGATTTTTAGTACACAATTCGCACAACGTGTGCTCTGCGGTTGGTTGCTCTGATCGTAATAATGATAGCGCAATAATAATCTCTCATTTTAATGGCGGTGCACCTCATATTGTCACTATTATATTCCTTTACGATCGATATCAACAAGAACTGAACAAATAACCAGCAATTGTATCCTCTCTCTCACTCTCTCAATTCTACACATACACGAGGACTTTTAAAACCCAATAAAAAATATCTGGCATGATCTAGTTTTGACTTGAGTTGACGCGATAGACGTTGGAAGGACGATTAAATGAAACCGTTTATATGCGCTTAAGAACACAAAATCCTCTATTTACATCACCACTTAAAATGTGGTTTTAAAAAAGCTGATAAAATCTCCAAGTCACTTCCTCAGCAATGCTCCACAAAATTCACATCAATTTCCTGTTTGCGTGCTACTAGTGGGATTAAATACAACTGGGGCAAAGCGAAACTATTAAGAGCAAGTTTTTGCGAGGAGAAGAGTGAGCAGAGGAATAAGTTTCATTTTGTTTTAAAACCCGCAGTAAAGTCCATTTAATGAAATAAATTATGCGCCTTCAGTGGATTCGGGGAAGGGAAACGTGTTTGTGTATTCCAAGGAAGATTTTATGTCCACATCAACTTTGTGTACAAGAAATAAAAAAAGGAACGAAGAGAAAATGAGAGAGAGAGCAGAGAACACATCCGACAACTACTACGACTTGCTTTCTTTCTTCTTTCTCCGTCGTCCGTATCTATGCATACATTAGAAGCTTTTATATCCATTTCACCCATAAATCCTCTCAATTACTCCCGTGTATAATGAATAATATTTGAAAAGGAGTTAGGGCTGAGAGGGCCTCACCGGGGCAAATGAACTTTGCAACCATAAACGTGCAATTTAATGGGCGAAGGTAATTTCAAAACTTGTACGAACCAAATTAAATCCTTTAGTTTTTAATTATCTCCAGTCCGTAAGATAAATTGTGCTTTCATAGTCAATTGATAGGAAATTTCGTTATCCAACAAAAATAGCCATTTCCATATACCTTTACTGCACACAAAAGTTAGCTCAGTTCATTACACCAAATCTAAAGTGAATTCACACGTTATTTCCGCTTTGATTACCCCAATTGTAGAGATGAGATATCGGGATCGGATTGGTTGCTAAGAGGGAATGTATTATCTACGGTTGGATTTCGTAATATTGCAAAAAAAGTTGACGTCACCCAACGGCATTTCTGTCGTTGGCAGGCATATTGATGGAAAGGTGGCTCCGCATTATATATTTTTTCTCTCTCGAATTTATGGCTCTATATATACATACATGCTTCTTTTTAGTGTCTGGCTGGAGCTCACTTTTTTCAGAACATCTTTTCAATATCCAAGATCCAACCATTTGATTTGACAGGATATGTCGTCCTTGTTGATGTAGAGTCTGTTCTGAGAGTCGCACTCAGGTCGATAGAGGATATATGTACATACACTCATATATACTTTTGCGTACGTGTGTCACATGTTTTCCACGTTATTAGTTTTCAAGCGCATTCATATTCATGCAAAGCCACTCTGTAGCATTCTCGATTGCATAAGAAGAGTGGTGGTGAAGTTGTAAAATTTTTGTAGCACTTTCTCCCTCCACCACCGACACTTACACTACCTTCCCATTGCCATCACAATTTATCTACAGTTTCTGCTAGAAAGATTAGAGAATAGAAAAAGAGAAATGGTGTCAACTACTTTTTTATTGCAATCAATTTTATTCACACAACAAGGTATGAGCCAGAGATGGAGGGGGGGGGGGTGGAGAAAAACCTGTAAATGGAAACGAGAATCAGTCGTTCTGTCCTGATAATTCTCTTCCACCATTCTGGAAACATTTGATTAGATCTGACACATGAAGATGAATGTTGTAAAGAGTACGTTGATGGGTTTCCTTCAAGTGTTTTTTATACCATCGTCTTTATATTGTTTTCCAAAGTCGAGCTTACTGCTTTTAATGGAGAATTTATGAAAAAGTGTGTTGTGCTGAGTTTCTAAATGTTGATTTTTGTCAAGGATTCCACGTCTTTGTCCATTCCAAAGGGCATTACTTCATTATTAAAGTGAGCTCGTTACCCTTGGTTTCCATCGTTGGTGGTACTGTCGAGATAAGTGAAACTTATGAATAACTAATAAATATGTATACACTTTGACACAGATATATGCATTCGCTATATAAACCTATGCATATGTTATATACTTCAAACTGTATATTCAGTTCAAGACTTCCAGGAAAAGGACGGAGGAGAAGGATTGATTATTGTCACTCAGCTCACTGAAATAAAAATGACGGTGAAAACAAGTCACTCTAAATTCTCAAATACATATTAGACACATTCGAGTGCGCGGTAGTGATTCCCCTCGATTTTTTTAAACTCCAGGGGACATTTCGAAAGAAGCATGTACGGTTTTTTTTCTTCTCGAGGCCATTTCAGGTTAAAATTGACGGAAATGTGTTTTAGCATTCCTTTCCCACTGCTCTAGCAAGAGCTCTTCTCGTTAGGAGAGAATCCCAACTTGGCGCAGTACAGTTCGAAAGGCGAAGCAAGGAAGCAAACACACACACGGCCAAAGCTAATATTGTTGCACGCCATAATGATGGCGATGAAAGGGCAATATTAATCAGAATCGTTCCACTCTCGGTTCCCCTTAGTTTAAGTTCAGCTCTGGCTATCCGAATCAACAGCTTCAGTCCCACTTCGTCTCAGCTTGATACAAAAAGCTTGTTGTGTGTATATGTGTGGAAATGCTAGCGTGTAATATACAACACAAGATAGATGAAACACATATCTGCATTTTTTGGGAGAAAATATGGTGTATCCACCGGAGAAGTCCTCTGTGTGCTGACATGCACATACTTATATATGTGCCATATAAAGGGAAAAGTAAAAGTTATAAAAGATGGATTCCTGAGCGACGACGAAAGAAATACCACCGTTTTTAGTATGGATCTACGGACAGAGAAATATATGCAATCCAGGCAGCGCCAGGAGGCTATGTACGTTTTTGTAATCACTAACAAGGGCAGCATCTGCAAAGCAACACATGTAGACCTAGAGTGAAAGAGCAAAGAGAGAGTTGAGTAGGAAGCATTCCATGTTTTTTGCCATTACTTCTCTTATATTAAATCAACTCGGGTCATATATCATTAAAGAAGGGAAGAGGATGATGTGAATAGCGAAGCTCAGTTTCCAATGTGATCATAAACCACATAACCCTATTTGCTGGGGAAAGGGCAATATCGGGATATATTTATGTGTGCTTTTACAGTGTGTATGTGTGTAATACCATCTCCTCTCTCTCTCTCTCTCTCTCTGTGATCTCATCGTCGTCAATGCAAAGGAAAAATTAAGTAGAATGGCAGACGCACAACCATACACACACACTCGGAGAAACGGTTAAGTTCAAATGTATGAAATGAGCTTGAAGCACAAGCTGTTGAAGGGTTTTATGTTGGTGGCAAATCAGCAATAATCTCGCATAATAATACTTACGCGAATTCCGGGTAAAACTGTTTCTAAGTGCTACGTCACTTGTTGAAACCTGGGTGTATGGCTCACACACGAAATAATCACATATACATACTCTCTCCTTCGGAGAATATAAAAAAAGCAAAGCATGTTTGGCGTATCGCTCACCTCACGCGAGGAGGTGAGAAACGTATATATCCTGTAGGCGACGAGAGCAATTTCATAGTTACGATCCACCAAGGAGCACAAGTCGTAAGTCTCTACTCTCTCTGGCTTGGCTGCAAACTCGATTTATTATCCGATAAATGGTAGGCAGACGCTTGGAGAACTACAACGAGCATAATATTCAAATGATTAAAACATTTTCCCCCTGAGGTGAAAGCTATACATGCTTGGGAAACATGACCGCAATTACAGGCTCGTTTGAAAGAAAAAAACTATATTACCCTGTAACGGTGTCATATTTCCATGCATCAATGAGCTTTTTATTATTTGTTTTATTCAACTGTGTGGTGGTGCATGGTCATGTCTTGGAGCAACAAGCCAGTTATCAGTCAATGTGTCAAGTTTCACTAATTTTACGTACTACTAAATGCTCCCATTTCCCCCTTCAGATAACGATCGGGAGAGAGAGAAAAAGCAGCAGGGATTTTTCTTATTCAAGTCATTTTGCGTTTCGGTGGAAAGAGAGAAGTATAACTATGTTTTCTAAGCAGCTCAACGGATTACACCTTTTTCCTGCCTCTTTTGCAAACACAAACTATTTCTCACACACCCACAGTATGGTCCGCCATATCGGAGGAAAAGGGCACTGGCAGTGGCAAAATGCAGTGTGTGTGTGTTCGTCGTCGACGAATACTAGATATGACCATATATATATTCTTTCCAATGGGCATAGTGACACGAAAGTAATTGAAATTCTTGAAGTTGTTGGTGTTACAAACTTGTTACTTCATTTTTACAACTGGATGTGATAGGAATTAATGGAGGAGGACTCGTATCGCATAGCTGATATGCTTGATACGGAGAAGAAAGATCTGGTTGTAAGTAGGCCGGAACAAATGCATGGATCCAAAAAGTTATAAAATCAAATCAAGGTTATACACATGGAGATATGGAGAGAGGAGAGAGCGCAGCCACAGAAAAGTAAATGAAAAATATGTATTTATAAAATTGCACAATTCCTCGAATTCCCCCCTTGATCTTACTAATCCAGCTCACTTCACCTGAAACCCAACAAAACACAGAGGAAAAGTTACAAAAGCTAGACACGTACGAGCGTCTATATAAATCCGGTGGAAAATGTAAAATCCTTTTTTTCCAGATACATCCTCCCTTTGAAAATGTACACGATTTTTCTAGATAGCTCTTGCATTAACCACAAAGTAAATTCTATATTATATGCTTTGATATTGATATGGATGTATGGGAATCAATGTGAGTCTTTCAGCAACTTTTTTTTTACTTTTTTCTCTCTCTCTCTTCTCGAGACTCAATTTTTACACAGGCTCATGCATTATTTTCAATAAAAGGAGAGAAGTGTCGATATTGATGCGCAGCACAGTGTGATATTAGGCTTGTTGGTGTGAAATCAGCGATGTGCATATGCCAGTCCTCATATCCTTTCCCCTTCTTCTTATCATTTCATTCCGTCCAAGTAGCTGGTGATGATGAGTTGACTCAGACGAGAGTAAGCTATCAATGGCTCACAAACTATTTTATATTGGCATTCCATCCTGGTTGCGGCTCCACTCCGTTGTACATAAAATCTCCTCATTTTTCGTGTTCGAAACGCCTGGAAGGCAAAATAAAGGTAGATATATATAAAATGGTTTGAATGCAAAGGAGAAGAAGAAAAAAATGCTTCAAAGCTTATTTTCACACAAATCATGTTCGCCCTTCGAAGCTTTCGTTGATGTTTTGCTTGAGCTGAGGTTAGCAGGCTACTTGCTGACTTGGTTGCACGGTAGCAGTGGTGTGCTAACAACGCAAAGGAAAGTCAGGCATATTCATTTTATCCTTTACTTTTCTCATCTACTTCTTAACTCATTTTTTTTCTCCGTCGGAATTGTGGCCTATAGCTATAAAGTGCAGTGTTTAAAAGCATTTTAGCAGAAATGGAGGCTCACAGGTAAGGTATGACTCTATGGTAATGGGCTTCATTAAAGATATACGTGTGCTGTGGTAAGAGTATATAGAAGTTAGGTGCTATCGTGTTCGGATAACTCATCGAGACCGGCACTTCATAACTCACCTAATTAAATTTGATGTGAGACAAGTCCTAGTATCTTGATTAGTTTTACACTCATTTATCAAATCACCTCACGGGGCAATTTAGTTGCCTGGCTAATCTCTAGCTGCATAATAGACGAATATGAATTTTCATTAATGCTCAGTTTTACTTTTCTTATTATTACTTTATTATTACATTACTTCAAGCTTTAAAAAAAATCTGATTCGTTGATCAACATTCTCGGGTATAAGGAATGTCATTAGAACCGCTTATGTTCCTGTAGTTTGGTATGTGTGCTCCACTGTTGTTCATTATTGTTGGCATTTTGTACCGAAGCAAGGAAACGGATTGGGACCAAACGATGAAACTGGAACGTCGAAAATGTGTATATTTATCACATGTATGTATCTACGAATGCCTCAGGAAATCACTGTGAGAACAAGAAGAATGGCTGCAAGAACGAAACGGCAGGATCACCATCATCCTGCCAAAACGGAAGCATAGCAAACGCTCAAAAATAGTTCCTTAAGCTCGCAGTGGTGAGTTTTGAACTGTTGTGGGAGTGATGGAATGGAAGACTCTGTCTCAAGTCTGAGGAAATGTGACATTGCACTAGTAGAACAAAACAATCTTATACGGCTCTACCTTTATCATGTCATTCCTCTCTTTTTTTTGTCACAGGCTTTTTGAGTTAAAATCGTGAGAAGTAGCAGTAACAAGTTTAGAATCCATGGCAGCAGCAATCATAGAGAAAATCCACCGTTGTGCATTTACCTTTTAGCTATCCATCTTTTACCAAGTTTGAAACGTGGGCACACCAAGACTCCTACCTGCAAAGAAAAAAGCCAGCAAGCTTTCTCCGTTTACGGCGTGTACGTATTTAAAGAATTTATAGATAACTGGTTTGGCACGTTTTATACAACATTACGCATTGCCTTTTTGTATGAGGATGAAAGTCATATGCTATTTGGTTTTGATTGCAAAAGTTGAAGAGAAATGGGTCCGGCCGGGATGTCTCCTTTTTTTCCCGTTGCTCCTTTCACCCTTTTCGTATAAAAATGCTCTGCTCCTCTCCATCACTTTCTTTCAATCACTTGATGGCTGCCTCTCTCGTATGACACTCCTTGGATAAGACTATATGCTCATCCATGTTCCGCGTAGATATGGAATTGAAAGGATTTCGGTATCAGGGTACGCATCAGTGACGATAAAAAAATTGAAATCACAAGTGGGCAAGTTTTAGGACAGCTTCCACTCGCACACATTTTCCAATACAAAAGTATCCTTCGCGAGCTTGCTCTTGCTGTGTGTGTGTGTGTGTGTGGGGAGTTGTGAGTAAGTGCTGTAAAACAGACTGGTTCGTCGTATCAGTGGATCGGTTGGTTGGCGGAGAGGAAAAAGTGGAAATATGCGTTAAGGAGAACGTCACGATACAGAAAGGATTAGGATCAGGTGTGACTTCAATTGCATGCATCCTAAACATTCACAACTATACAGAGAGATTGTCGTAGCTCTCCTTCTCCTCCTTAGCTGTGGTATTGCCTGACATGATCGTATTACAAAGTTTCATCTACTTTATTTGATGTGGATGTATAAAATGCGGCTCAGTACTGCCGTTGTTATGCATATTTTTTCTCCACGAGATATACCTTCTTCATCACTCTCTCACAAACTCTCTTTCTCCCTTTCTCCTTTTTTTCCTGTGAAACGCGGCTCCTTTCTAACAAGTTTAACTTTATCTTTCCATTTCCAATACGAGTGGAACATGTATATATCCGTACGTTGCTTTCACGGCAGGTTGAGCATTTCAAAAAACTAGGACGAACCACAGAGAATTCGCGAATTTTTCTACATATGGGAGATGCGTTCCTCTCTCCATTCATATTGTATAGGTGACTCTCAAACATGTAGAAATGAAGAAGAGAGAATTTTTTTTTGAACCCTTGTTGAAAGGATTCTTTGTATAGCATCACGCTCTGGAGAAGTGCACATCGAAATATCAAGATAACACAAATAAATATAACTTTTTATATTATACGAGCATGGACTCATCGCTGGGTCGGTGTGCCCGAAAGGACGCTCTCATGTACATGTCTGAAAAAAATGCTAAAGTTGCTAACCAATGTAGCATCATGATATGTGCTACATGTGTGGAGGAGCGCGCTTTTTTTCCCCTCTGCCAACAGCTTTTCAGTTGTGGGAATTGGAAATGTGAGAGAACAAAAAAAATATATAACCTACTGGAAAGATGCCTCAGAAAAGTCATAACCATCACCTTCCAACGACCATCATCATAATAATGCTGTCCAACTTTTATGGACTCTCGAACAGGGACATTATAATTTGTTTCATTGAGCAAGCCTCATCTACTCGCAGAGCTTGTTAAGTACCATCGTAAAATTTGAAAATCCATTGGATTGAAGCAAATCTGCCAAAATTTAAATGGAGTATGATAAAATTCTGCTAAATGTAACGTGTGTAATACGGAAGGGGAGAGACAGAGAGAGAGAGAGAAAGCGAGAGAGAGCTCGTCAGCCTCGTGGACTATGAACTGTCTCCAGCATGCCTTGTGTTATCCTATATTTCTCGACTCCTCATCCTCACTCCCACATCCCTCCGGGTTTTTTCCTGTGTACAAGGGGACTGGGAATGTCATGTGACTAGGAGGACGGCGACACGACGATACGATACGCGTTTTGCTCTCGATTTCACTGATGGTCTAACTCTAAGGTCTCCATCCACCACTATTTTCCACTTTATGTCCTTCGTAATGCCACTAAAATGCATGATGAACCCACATACACACACACGATGATATTATATCCGTGTGCATAACACACACACACAGGCTTCGCTCATACATAACAAATCATGCATATATAGCCGGCGCGCACTCCAGGGCAAACCTCTGCACTGAGGGTTGAGAGCATGGCGAAATATGGGAGACAGCAGAAGAGAGAAAGAGATCTGCTGACGATCAGAAATTTTTTTACGGCAAAGCCCACCACTTTAAACATCTCGCCGGCAGAAAGGATTAGAGAACAGGAGCTCTCCGAACTCGGATTACTATGCTCTATTTCCTCCTCTGTTGTCTTCGCATCGGACGAGTGTGGTTTCTACTAACATTCTCACTAACGAGAAAGGCCCAGGTCATGTTCGAGATCCTGTCCCCAGAAGAAGAACAAAAAAAATTCGCAGCGTACATGAATTGCCCAGAGACAACACTCATCTTGTCTCTGCCCATACTGCTGTAGTGTTCGGAAAGCAAAAAGGACTTTTTATCATCCCCGTTTCCATTTTCATGGGAAAATATTTATCTTTTAAAATGTGCTTCGACAGCAAGCTTAGTGCCTGGTAATGTCTACATGGAAATTGGAAGTATGATCTGTATTACGTCAGTTCTTACAATTACTAGATATGTATTCTTAACATTTTATTCCTGTTTTTCTTTGATAAGATTAGGGAATTACCAAATTTTTTTGAAATAATACATACCTCTGCACAGCTTGCAAAGCTGAGGAAGCGATTTCCCGCTAGCAAAATAAAAATTGACTAATTGCAAGGAACAAATGGGAATCCTCTCTCTCCGAACTCTTCTTCGTAAATGATTTATTATTTTACGGTAGAGAGAGAGAGAGAGCTCTTTTATATCTTTCAAAAGATTGGTATTAGATGGATACAAATGGTACAGCTTTCCTATCTGGAAAAAAGTCTCCTTTCGCTGTTACTGTTACCATCTGAATTGGAACAAACACAACAAATATTTGAGCCAAAAGAATGTATAAATTCAATTCTACGACAAAAAAGGCCTTTTGACCTTCGGGGAAAAATCTTTGTTGGTTCTGGAAGTGATCCTCTTCAAGTCCACAGATTGTGTTTCACAAGAACTACGACATTGCAGAAACAAACCGATGGAATGGAATGGCGTGTGCGTGGAGAACTGGTTGAACTTACGTACATTCGTAATGTTGCGAACAAAGTAGGATTTTCCCCTAGTAAATCCAGCCAAAGTACGTTCGCTCACCACATTCTATTTATTCGCACACTTTCTATTTCTATCCCGCAATGTGCATGCATAGTATCCATATATAAGTTCTTTTACACTCGGGTCGCTACACGAAAATCCAAGTGTGTATTACTGTGCTAATAAAATAGATAAATGGCACTAGAAATGTTGACTCCATCCATCTTTATTTTTACAGCTATCCAAGTGTGTGTGTGTAAAAAATGGGGAGAACGCAAAGGAACGGTTTTTTTGGGAAAGGGCCTAGTTATGTTAACAGCTCTTGCGATTACATCTGCGACCTTGTTCAAGACCGTTAGAACATACATTTTATTTATTATTTGGCAATCCGCTATGAAATATGATGGTGTCCACAAAGTTTCCACTTTTTCTTCTAGTCAGTCACCGTCGTCACATTCATATGCTGCCTTTGTTTGGCGGATTAGCCGCTCCCAATATTATTCATAAGCACGAATAACAATTAATTTAGCTTTCTTAATGTCAAAATTATGCACGATGTATCAGTTAATGGAGCTTAGTTCTCTGGCATGTCAGAGGAGCTGAATTGAATTTTAGTCCCCAATTGACTCAATATAACACTTTTCTCTCTGATCCAAACCGCCATTCGAGTGGCAGTGGTATGTGTGTGTGGTGCTGTAGCATGCATGAGTGAGACCCACCTGACGACACTTTCAGTGTTACATAAGGCACGAAAACAATAATTGCTTTGCATGTAAAGATACAATACACATTTGGAAAATAAATAATCGTAGAAGGAGAATGTAGTTCGTTTTCGGCGAAGGGAAGAAGGAAAACTGAATTCAATTAAGCTTCCTATTTTAAATTCACAGCTGCAACTCGCACCCATAAAGTTTGCACTCACTTTCTCCCTCAAAATGTGAATGTGAATACACTTTTTTGTGCGAATATATATATATATCTATCTATCTATGTGAGTGGGAACTTTCAGCTTCCGAAGTATTTGTAAGTGTCACCCGACACAAACAAGAAGATGAAAAAACGTTTCTGCTCACAGCGGCCTTCGCCCGGGCGTATCTCTGACAGAGAACGGAGTATGAGTTCGCATAGAGAATCCAGGAGAAAAGTACAATATGAAATGAACAAGGACATTATTTATTCTTTATATGTGGAGCTATAAGCACTTACCACAATCAGTTGGAGACTCCCGAGCATATTGTCAGTTGTAAGAGTAGTACATAGTAGTAGTAGTGTGGAGTAAACATCCAACTTCTCCTCCACCATCTGATACGTTGAAGGAGTAACAAAAAAATAAACTTTGCATTATGCATTCTTTTTGTAACGGGAGTGCTTCGATGTCTATTTATATTATTCAGTAATGTTTATTTACATAGGTGCACTTGCCACGCTGGCATCGAGTATCCCTTTTTTGGCATGTTTGTGTGCAAAGTGGGAACAGGAACAACACAACTTCCAATTTCCAAACAGATAATACTTTTAGGTACATTGAATGGAATGGATTTATGGTTAAGTATTATTTAGAGCTGGAGTGAATGCGAAAAGAAGGAGAAGGAGGAAGGGAATCAGCTCGAGTATGAAATAGAAATAAATGGTGTGAGAGTTGGGAGGGAATAAGTATTGTATACTTATTTTTATGAATCTACACCTCCATTCTCCCGTTCCCCCTTTTCTCATGGAAACGCAGCCTTTTTTCGCTGAAGCTCATTATGTTTTTTGCATCATTTTCGAGATGATAGATTGGTCACATTAGTGGACAAATGTAAGAGCTATCATTTCTATAAAAAAACACATATCCGCGTTCGAGGCTACCTACATACGTACTTGCACCTCGTCTCCCAAATTTTTGATAAGAGAAAGCGCACACCGCACGACATGCATGTCCTAAATCAATTTTATTGGCGTGAACGACTGATCTGAGTGAGTGAATATGTTGCACAACGCACAAGCATGTAGCATCCTCTAATCGCCTCGTATATAATGTGAGCATATCTTCACTTCGCGACTTCAAGGAAAAGGAGGGGAGGAGAGAGATCTAATGGTATATATATATTACCTAAATGTATATATACAACTCACCGCTTGTTTACTCGTTTACTCGTCTCTCCGCTTTCTGTTTGCAACATTTTTTTTTCACGAATTTAGATCAAAGTGTAAAGTGAGTTGAATCGGAATGTGGTGTGTATCTCGGCATGTAGGACGTAAATTGACATCAGTGTATACACACATGGAGTTTGTAATTGTGACACATGCTCAAAACCACTCGGCTCTCTTCTCTCTCTCTGTTTTGAGTAGCGATAGACATGTTTTACCGACATTTTATTTCGCTAAACGTGGCAAGAAGAAATATTGTGAATGCGCGTGTCTTAAGATGTTGAAGCCACATATTAAAATAAAACTGATAAAAAATATATTTTCACGTTAAACTGCGAAGCGAAGCAAATGAGCTGATTTGGCTAGCAACTATAAAAATGGGCCTCTGGTGTACTTATTTTTGTCCTATTGGAATTGAAATACCTGGATTACAAACCCACTGCGATTATGATAATTTCTTGCTTCTTGGTAAATCAGTTGCACAAAGATGTGCGCACAGACAACTATTAGAAATATATTTTGAGCAGTGTTTTAACTTGCCAATTCTAACGAATTGAAGTTTCTTGTTTACCCAGCGAGTAAAATATTTTTACAGCGAATTTGTGGAGGGGAAATGTGACCGACGGACAGTCAGACAGATTGACATTGAAGCAAAGCTTTTACCACAAAGTTCAAAGGACAATTTACAGATCTTCTCTGAGACATTCGTAGACTTTTTTGCCGAGATTCAATCACAATTGTACAGTTCGTAGATGAATGACACATTCCCTTTTCTCCACAAACACTGAATGTCTAGCGTAGTCAACTTTCCTCCAAAAAGAACCCCTTCAGTCTCTCTGAATTTACTTTCGTTTTGAGAAAGTTAGGTACACAATGTTCTCTTATACATATTCTAATGATACTCTTGCTCACAAAGCGTTCCTTGTATACATGTATACCCATTTTGACTGGCATTTACAATGCGAATCTCAATGTGCTATTGATTTTTCCAACTATGCGAGTGAGGACGAGGCATATGGAGTGAAAAGGCTGGATTCTCAATCTGTCAAACAGGAGACGTAGGTTCCTATATGTTTAGCGTCTGAGGAAGGAGATATATAATAATACATAAATATACGTCTGTTGTAAAAACCTCCATTTATAAATTCCAAAATATTCAATATGCTGAGGGATGTTACGGCTGCATTCATCACTGGGCCGAATCTTTTTGTTGCATAAACAAGCCAGTGAATTTAATACGGAAAAACTGTTTCTATCTTTACCTGTGAAATTTAGAAAATAACTCTTATGGGAGAATATATTTCATGAATAAATATTTTCCAAGGTAACATCTTTTTCTGGGGTAAAGTAAACATTGACCAATTCTTGGAGTAATTTTTTTGTCATTATTAGCTAACCTTATATAATATCTAAACAGTGAAAAATAGCGTCGTGGTTATTAGATGTTTCAAAAAAAAGAAGGTAAACAGTAAGTTGTTAAAAGAAATTTTTTTTGATGCTTTTTTTGCAATTCGTGACGTATACATGAAAGAATTTTCAACGGACATACATGGGCATTGGTTTATTAATGCATGCCTTGATGGAAGACAGGTTCAAATATGTTTAAAAAAAGCATATTGCGATACGAACTCCACCATAGGGAATGTATACATGTGTGCATGCATCGGAGAAAGATGACTAAGCATCCCTTTTTATCTGGATTCCACGGAAATTATATATAATTTAAATAGCCCCTTTAGTTTTGATCCACATCTGAAATAATTTTTGCAGCTGCTTGTTTTCATCAAATAATGTTGTAAGAGGAAATCTTAATTGGATTCTGTCAAGATGTGAGTAATGGAAGATATAGATGTAAAGTTGCATCAGTCGAATATTTCATACTCATAATTTCACATGCTTTGGTTTCCTCTCTCTCTCTCTCTGATCATATTACATGGAGCAACTTCTCTTCTGGCACCGGCTAACCACAACGAATTTTCTGTTTCGGAGAAGAGAGCTGCACCTTGACTCTGACGTAAAACTCACAGAGAATCTTAGGCAGTAATGTTATGCAGAGTTAAAAATACCCCTGTGATTACGAAAGTTGGAAACAATGAAAATATAATTATAATCTATGAATTTTTAACTTATTAAATTAACAAAACTAAATTTCCAAAATGCTTGTGCAAGTCTTAGTTTTCGGGATTGAGTTTACATGGTTTTTTTTCTCTACAAAAATATATGATGCAGAAGTATATTGAGGAAAGTTTTATGCCTACGAGATATCTAAATCGAAGATGTTTTTCTTACGTATGTTACACTCAGGGAAATTGTTTCGACAATGTTTTATCGCATACATTTTTATGGCTATATAAAATGATCGTGTCCCATATATGCGTCATGGCATCATAGCTCATAGTATATTTGATATTCTACCTTGAAACATGCAAACTGAAGAGATGCCTTGATATCTGATACGTGCATGCAGTGAAGAAAAAAATCTCAGAGACGGGTGTATTTTGTGTTCCCACTGGGAAGCGTTGCTGTTGGAACAGGAACCACGCTGAGAACGGCGACGGTAGATTATTTTTGTACTTTTTGAGGCGCGTTCCACGTAAACCACTGTTGATTCCACAACTCCAAAGCAAATAACAGAATGAATGCATATTATGTATCTTTTTTGGAACATACATTATAATGCACGTCACTAGCATGAATATTGCCCGGAATACATACTACCTCAACCGCCGCCACCACCACCACCACTTTCTTCAATTGGAGAGAGAGAGAGAGAAGGATCTTTCTTGTGTGCTCCAAAAACATTCGTGTCTCGTGGACATAAACAGCTCTTTTTTTGCAGTCGTTGAATATGTTGTACAAAGTACTTTCATATGTTAGGAAATGGTCCGCACAAGAAAACCTCAACACCAAACAGCAATAAACTCGGAGGATGAGGGGAAAACGACGAGCCTAAGGACTATGGTTTTAAGATCAAATTTAATGTAGATATTAAATGGCGTGAGCATGTGTAAGCCCGTTGTCAAAAATAGCTTTCCCCTTGCTTGTTTTTTCTTCTTTCGGTGTACACTACTGTTTGGAGTGACGCATGCATGTCATAGGATATGTATATTCATTATCCAATATTCATATACACATTACCTGTGTGTCATAGCAACCATATGTCTCGAGTGAGAGTCGAGAAAGCACAAGCGTTCACTAAAACCAAGGATGGAGCGCGCGCTCCATCAACACGAATATATGCTTCATGTCAGTCAATGTTGGGAAAGCATCAGGCTTGCCACAAATAACATCAATAAACTCATTCCGGCCATGATTAAGGTTTAAAATGACATGGTAAAAAATGGTTAACGATATGTTGACGGAAAAACGAAGCAAAAGGACGTACTCGAGATTTGAGTAATATATGCCATTAGGAATTAGCAGGTAGAAATGGGAAATTACGAATAAATGGTTTGTATCAGACCCTTGTGGAGTCTAGGAAATGTGCCGGTTCAATTCCTTTTCGTATTTTTATGTACGTCATGATCATTCGAGTAAAATATTTACTTCAAAATTCTCATCAAATTTCGAAATACATTTTATATTAGGAGAATCCTTAGCCGGCAGGTTAGTGTAGGTATAATTTAGGGGAACTGAATTAATTGTGAGTGATATGCGCGAGCACGCAGAAACTTCTTGTAATAAGTACTAGACATGAGTTCTTTAAACCTTCATAAATCTGCTTACAAAACAAACTCAAGTTGCAATGCTGTAAGGGAGTATATGGACAAAAGGTGCTTTGGAAAGCATGCAGCTCAGCTCTGAAAGTAATTCCGGTAAGCCAGAAAGTGGTGAAGTAACTCAGCAGGATGCAAAAGCGGTATGGAAATTAGACTGTGACATTGACGTCCATATAACAATTGTTCTTCAACTTTAGCTTATATCCAAGTCATGGGAAATTATTGTTTGCTTTGACATCTACATTTAACGCAGTGTGACGTCTCATCTCATACTAAGCCGCTCATAAGCTTCCCGTTCTTGTTAGTACACGCAATATTTTTAAAAACTCGGCTAGTTCATAGGTTTTTAGAACAAAGACTTCAAATAATATGATACCCCCTTTTCTTTCCATGACCTTTCGTTAGCTGCCAAAGATTGCTGGCATGGCATTCAGAGTGTGTATTGGTTTTTTGAGGATGTCGATTCTAAAAAATCTTCCATATTCCCCCCCCCCATTTCTGACGATCGAACTGAGCCTGACGATACTAATTACTTTTTTGTTTACTGCAGGTTTATTAAAGGCAACACCTATATTTACAAGTGGTTAGCGATGGAATAACTATGATAGGCTAGTCTTTCGAGCGGGGAGTTTTGCAAGAGGAATGGATAACGGAGACCATTATTATATGTAGGCTTGAGTTGCACTGGGTATCGGATGTTAATATGCAAATACCGACCGTTGTTGGTTGTGTGCTCAAGAAGGGTAATTATCTAGAATAGCAAACAACACGAGCAGGAAGCAGTATAGCATGGAAACTATATTATACATTTTATGCATTGGAATATGCCGCTACCTCTTGAAAACTATAGTCGATCCCGTCATACAATCTACGATGACTGTTCACTGGGATTTTCAATGATGAATAAATTCAGCTCTTTGGCCTGAACCCTTAAGGGTCCACCATTTTTCTTCCCTTCCACGTATGAGTTACAACAATAAGGTGAAAGTTGCCACCACTTGTGAGTAACGAGGGTGGACAGACTTGCACAATTTGCATAAAGTATGGCAAAGCTACGTGGCAACGATGGGAGAACGATAAAGATCAATATCAGCGGTTTGCAGGAAGTAGACATTGCACGGCTATGGTACAAGATCGCAACACGTACAAAGTATGTATGTAGTCCTTGTTCCTCGAATGTAGACACTGATCTACTGTGTTATTTCCAGTCACTTTCGATTTTCCACATTTTGTATTCCATACATTAATATTCTTTTCCTTGCGGTTTCGGTCGACCTTAACACAACAAATCCCGTCTGGGAAATGGGAAGCAGGGAAAACAAGCAAGAGTGTGTGACTATTTGATAATAAATTTTATTTTTCTCGGGCTTTGTTTGAATGCATAAATAGGGAAGACGCTCCCCTGCGCGTGGCATACCCCCACAAGGAGAACTAGTTGGTAGTCAGTGGAGAAGAGAGAGAGAGTATTGTTTTGTAGCTCTCTCTCTCTCTCTGTGTGTGATCGTTTTCATTGCCACTCCAATCAACCACAGTGATCACACCACACATATTGTGGCACTGAACCATGTGCCAATATTTGCATAAATATATTTGCACAACATTACGACTTGAGAACTCTGGTGTGGCAATCCCCTTCCTCCTTTCTCCGTTTCCTTTATTTTCAGACTTTCAACCGCTGAAAAAAGAAAGAAAACAGGATATATCAGTTGGTGGCGCCGAGTTGCTGTAGCGCAGTATAATAATAACACGCGAGACGACTTCCACAAAGCATTCATTTATCAATAACGCGGACGTATTATTATGTATTTAGGATTTCTGTAGATGGCAAGGGCAAAATGCAAATTATTCTTGAGGCACTTACTCATGCCTATAATGATTAAGACTCCTTGACCATGGGCAGCAGGAGGAAGTACGTATACTGCTGCTGAGGAGAACTGTGAAAAAACAATGTGTTTTCCCGAGAATATTATGCAGAGCCAACATAACACATACGTACATATTCCCGGTGTGGTGCAAGGGGAAAAGCGTGTCACAGACATCATTGATCATCACATCATAGAGTCATGCGAAACGGAATAAATTAGAGCTAAATGAGCGGATCTCGTGGCGTCGTGCAAAGTATTAATGACCGTGAATACAACTTTAATTTTTCCACAGAGCCATAAGCGTGAAGGGAACGTTGCATTTGCGCCATTTCAGATTTACGCCCCAGAGCACAGTTAAGCAGTTATTTATCTAACATGCCTATTACACGGTGCAACCTCGAGTTCATGTGGAGAAATGTTAACAACGGGGTAAATAATATGCAGCGTCCAACAACGTCTGGTTCTGGTTTGCATGCAGGATTTCCTCAGTCTCGAGTCGACTAAACTACACACTCTCTCTCTCGTTATTTCTAGTTCGGGGAAAATTCATATAATAATAAAGGAAACGAGTGTACTGTGTGCTGTGTGGCATTGTTACTCCGACGAGTTTCTTCAGAACAATCCCACCCCACACCAATGCCCCTTTTGGCAGTTTAGTAATTGGTCACAATCCTGTGAAACATGTTAATGGGGAATGGGCAATATGCTTCTTGCACAGAGATCTTCTTCTTCCTTTGCTAGACTTCTTAAATCCACAAGGGGTTTCGCTGCTGTTGTGTCTGCAAATGTATGAGGCACAACATATTACGCAAAATGTGACCTACAAAACTCCGGATAATTTAGTCTTTCCCATCCGCCCGAGAGTAACCAGTCTTGACTTGGAGGCGAAAAGTTCTAGCTTTTCACTGTTATGGACATTTAAGTGGTAAACGAGGACGGGAATGGTTGAAAGAACTTCTCGTCCTTTTATGCATGTGGGGAGAGAAAGCTGGAAAATTCCTTCTGTCCAAAATGTAACGATTCATTTGAGAAAGTAAATTTTGGAAGGGGGAATAATATAGTATGAGACATCAAATATCAAAATCAGCATGTCAACAACATATAAAAAACATATTTATCGTGAGTGAGAAGTGGAGTGGAAGAAAAGTGAGTATATAACTCGTATAAAAGAGCGTTGGCTAAAAAAAAGCCGCCATGCCGTCAAGATTATGATGGGATGGACGGGCGCTCAAGCCGTGCTTTAGGTGCACACGGCTGATTACGTAGGCGAAAATAGTATTTTGAGATAATATGAATGTCATGACAGCTGAAAGACCGAGATATAAACTTATGCTTCGTTTGTGTGTGTGTGTTGTTGTTGCATTACCACCATTACTCACTTTCGTTTCAATGATAATTGGTGAAATGTACATGTTTAAAGCACGTCAGTTATTTATATTTTGGCAGACTATATGAATTTGCATACATCCGGGGAGAAAATTTTTGCCTCGAAGCTCTCCGAGCCATATATACACATACACATATACAGTCTGTTCCCACCATGACTTCTGTCATCTTCCGTGCATCCTGTCAGATCCTCTATGCATGCATGAATAACTGTCATGTGGCGACGCAAATGTATTTACGAGGGATTTCAACGGATTACCGATCTATATAATGTGCGAGCACACAGCACACACAAACACACACACACACACACACACACACAAGTGAGTGTTGTGTTACGTTGCTGCAATGGAGAACACATGCACGAAACACACAGAATCCATAAATATAAATATACTTGATTGAAATGTGCGTCCCTCTTGTGGAGACTTCCTTGCTCAGCACTTTTTTTTAATGAACTGAGACATCACACACACACATGTATGAGCTAACCTGAGATATAGCTGTAATGAATCGATATTAAAAGAGGACTGTCGCGCTGGATGAGCTATTTTTATACTTGTACGAAGCAGTGATTAATTTCACACGGCAAGACTAAATCAATCAGATGGAACTCGCCAAGATTCACGCCACTTCACCAACATATCACAGGGCGAGAGAAAAAATGAAGTTGTACGATCCGAAATAAACATTGAACGAACATTTGCTTCACATAAGAAATGTGATCTATCGTCACGGCTTATAAAAGTCTCAAGTCACGCACTACATACGACCCGTGTAGAAAGTTCACATATTTTTCCATCACTTTTGATTCATGTTGGTGAGCGATTCCTTTTTATATAATATGATGTATACGAAGGATATAGTTTCGAAGAGTGATTTTTAAAAATATGTTATCCCTCAGGTAACTTTAAAATCTTGTTTTACTTGTTTTCAACTTGTGTAATCGTGTTTCCTTTAACTTGAAATTCCTTTTTTCTCTGCGAGAGTTCAAAGCTTTTGCGAACGACTCATTGAGGCTAAAGGACTAAACGAAGTTATCGTATAAATAACTAATGTTCGGAGATCATGAGATGATAAAGTGTACTCCCGTTATTATGGGGCACTTCGAGCAGGGAGGAGATCAATACACTGACAACGACGATACATAGATTGCAAAAACCTCTTCCACTTTGAGCTGGAAAAATTCGATGCCGAAAGCTTAAAGCTTGTAGACTTGAAAGTTTTTTTTTCCAGTAATGCATTTAAACAATCATTTATAACATAAAAGCGAACAAGTCTCGAAATGAATTGGATACATCTCCTCGAAACTTTTGTGTCTTCCCGAAAACATGTCCCGTTTGTAGATGGGAGCTTTCCCCAGCTTAATTTTTTCCTTTGAGTACATATTGCAGAAACTTTATTTTGACGAATGCCTAATGCTCATGCTTATGCATCGCCGCAAATACACATTCCGCGAAGCAGGATATGAAGACTGAATACGGATGCTTTCGTTCTTGTGAAATGTTCAACTGTTAACAGATTTTAGCAGATGTTTGCATCCGATTCCGACGCAGCATGCACTGTCTTGGAAAATGCAGAAAAGACGGAAAGGAGAAAAAAAATTACTTAGTCCGATGTTTGTCAGTCGCCTTTCAAGCACATATTATTATTATACAAGTTGGATTGGCGCTGAAATACAAGGAATGGCTGGAATGATAATTTTTTGTTGCGCTGTCATCATGGCACATGGACGGAGACGGAGGACAACGGAGATGCAGGACTCGTTTTTAATGCAGCAATCACTTGTGTAGGTAATGGGGGAAACGTCATATGAGAGAGGAGAGTAGTGTGCACATGAGTCAAGTATGTATAAGTGGTTATTGCTTGGCAGTAAAATTGGAAACATCACGTTTCCAGTCGGATTGATTTGTTGACAGGGGGAATAGTAGTAGCCGCATAACATGCAGTTGCTGTATTCCGCCCTTTTGTCATTTCAGATTCGTTGTGTCTTGCACCCAGTCTGACGACACAAGGTTGTCCCGTCAATTCCTCCTTCTTTTTTCCATTTTTCATACGAAAAATAAAAGGAATCCACTCTCGACAAGCTTGAAGTTGAAAGTGGTTTCCTGTTGACCTCGACCAACAGACTTTGAATATGATATAAGCATATATTACGTGAGATTCCCATGGAAATCAAGTGCGACGGAAGGTCACTGTGAACACAGTGAATACAATGTTTTTTTGCGACTTGGTATACAGTCCATCTAGGCAGTAGTTGACGGGAGAAAGACAGAAATTCAAGAGTGTGAAAGGCAGCTATTCCAAAAATGCGGAACTCTCGAAAGGGAAACGAGAGAAAACTCAGGGAGGAACATGCATATTTTCCAACTGAACGTTTTGACAAGGAAATTGGATTATTATTGAAAGTATTCTTGTTGTAAGTCGTTGTGGCTAGAAAATTGTATTTCATTTACTTTTAGCTTCCTTTAGACTTAGACACACACATCACGCTGCACTGCACTACGAAGCTACCCACTTTGCTCGCTCTCTCTCTCTCTCTCTCGTTCTCTGCTTTTAGCACAGGGATATTAGAGGATTCTAGATTGAAGATAATAGTGGTCACAGAAATATGCAAAATCACATAAATCTGTTCAATCTCTCACTTTTATTGCGTGTCAGAGCGGAAGGAGGAGATCTGTGGTCGAACTTAACCCGACAGATCAAAAATTAGCAGTGATTAGTTGAGAGTCTCTAGGCCTTTGCACAAGCATTCTTCATCATAGCTTTTCTTGCCCCTTCCTTCCTTCCTTACTGTAGGAAATTATGAGAGGAATGAATATATGAGGTCAACCGAATTCCAAGTATGTATGTTATGTTATGTAATCACAGCATACTTCCGATTATGCACACATATACTTAGATAGACACACTTCTTGGGTAGGTGGTGGTTGAGAAGGAGCAGCGTATATTTACTTCATAAATTTGATCTTTACACTTGAAGAGTTTGGCCATTTTACACTTGGTCTCATTCCTGAACTTCATTAGATTGGATGAAACCATTGGTTGGTTGGTGTTTCTACTTCCGCGATCCGTCTTGTTGATTAAACTCGGCAGGACAGGGTGAAGATCTAGTGTAGCATCTCTTTTCCGTGCAATCACTTTCACTCTGCTCTCTCTCTCCCACACACACACACACGCAAAATGCCATCTCAACTTATGGTCGTCGTTTTCTCTCTCTCTCTCCAGAAAATAAACCGATTTGCAGCATATGCACCGGAACGGCGAAAACATTTGATTTAATTAATGAAACGGAATATACAAGCGTAGAGAACGCACACACTTACTTCTTGCGCGCAAAATATGTGTAAGTGCTACAAGTTGCTAGAGAGAAAAGCTGTCAGTGGAGAAGGCCTTTCAGCATATATGCATTCGGAGCCATTAAAATATTGGAATACTTCGTCAGTTAATCTTTTTCCGTCTTGTATAATCATGCATTCATCTAATCGTTAGATTGTCTGGAAACGTAGTTGGGTCGTGGGGGATGGATTTGGCGTTAAAGCTTCTGAAACTAAAGTGTAACTCAAGGACACACACACACACGACTTTGTGTGGAACGCTGGATGAGCCATTCCAGAGTCAGATTTACTGCCAGAAGGACCGACTAATAAGGTCGAAGCCATAGAGCTGTTTCCGTTGATAATAGTGAGAGTACCCGACATGATTTTCCTCTTACGACTCAGCCTTTCTATTACATTGCTGACATTTTTCCCCCATTCCTTACTTATTCGGTTTGGCTAATGCTTTCTTTGAGGAGAAGAAAACTGTGCTCTGTATCCAATAATAGACTAGACTCTCTCTCTCTCTCTTCTCTATACCTTCTCCAAAGGGTGAACTCTTCTGACTTAGGCAATTAAATCCGAGAAAAATCTTTCTCATGCCTTAACTTGTTACGTGCACTCGCTGCAATCGCTCACTCCACAGGCCATATGTGTGTGTGTGGGCCTAAACACATTCTGATTGTGTGTGATTGTAATGCATGCGGTTTGTATTACAAGGGGAAAACAAGCACGCAACTACCATGTCGACATTCCGATATATAACTTTAACTCTGAACTTACTCTCTCTCTCTCTGGAACGGCGCACGCAACCAAGAACTAACCAAAATCGAAAATTCTCTCTCTCTCCTACTTTCTAATAAGCCTTCTCTCCCCTTTATTCATCGCTATGCAAAGCCAACAAAAAATTAACATCAGTGATTGATGAGGCATGTGCGAAAATGCAATTCTGGGAGTTACATACACTCCCTGAGACGTCGTGTATCGGCTGTGTGTGTTGAAAAGGTGAGTGTGAGAAAAAGGGAAATGTACGCGAAAAGCCCCATTTTGAAGAAACATTGTGTTTGAAAGTGTAATGGACTAAAAAGTGAGGAGTAGGTGATTATATACGTGTAGACTCGACTGCTCTCTCTCTGTGTTCTCATTCGTTTTGGTATGCATGTCGTTCCCATCACACGGACAGATAGATGAGTTTTTATTGCATATGTCTGCCAATGATTTACTGCTGAGTGTTCATCTGTCGTTTCCTCATTTTCTCCTATCACTCTCACTCTCTCTTTCTCATTCTCTCTCTTTTCGCGAGAAAGCTGAGCTCCACTCTGAATGCAGTATCATAATATGCAATAGCACATATCGAAGACTTTACTCTCACTCATCGTCGTCACCACCATCGCGTATAACATATGCATTCCCATTGATCATGATGATTAACATCACCCACATGCAAGCTTGATGATATGTTCAATCTGGAAATTACACGTGATGCCGTGCATAAGAATCGTTTGCACAACCTTGAGCATTAAGTATTAACTTACATTCTTGTTCCTACGATACAATACTCGACATTGTAGAAAGACTAGAAGATTTTTTTGGGAAACGAAGAACAACGGGAAACGTAGATGCGATGAAATATTGAGTTGTAGCGTAATTCACTATAGATATACACTTGTCGTGCGGTTGAGATCGGTCACGTACTCAAATGCATCGGAATGAAGTTCAGGAAGGAGCGTAAAAAATAGTTCAAGTTTTCGTTGCTGCTAGAAGAGTGGACAATGACAATATCATACAAATAACTCAATTCCGTACAATTTTACAACTCTCCTCACTAATTTACCTCCCCAAAGAGTTGTGCATGACTTATGACACAATCTACTCGCTCAAAATAGAGAAATATGTGAATGCTATATACCATTCCGTTTGGTGACTCGCAAAACAAGACTTTCATTTTAAGCCGGATCGATATATTTCAGCGAAAACATAAAACAGAAAAGAGACAGAATTGTCTCGGAGCAAGCTCGTAACTTTTTTTCAAATTCGTGAGATGCACACTACTACTGGGAAGGTAGTATAGTATCTTATCTGAAGTTATAGAGTCGTGCAGTCAATTTCTTCTCACCTTGTACCACAAGTTTTCACCCAAACATCAGAGAAGAAGGTGTGTTTTTTGCCATCATAATCACATATATCGCATCATTTCCTCGTTCCTTTTTTCTGTATTGTCACTTGTGAATTCGAGTTACTCAAACAAATAAATAATGTTTGTAAAATTCTGTAGGGACCAATGCTGAACTTGGAGTCATCTCACCGATCAATTCCATTAAATACGTGACGTTCCAGCAGCGCCGCTGTACATGTCTAACTTCTGAAACTAACAATAAGGAAAGAACAAAGGGAGAGTCGCTCCTTTCACATAGATGCCTGTATAGATGCACTCACTATATACATATGTCCGCTGTATATATATATTTTTGGTCACAGTGCAAACCTTTCCTTCTTTCCTTTTATGAAAGGGAACAAATACAGCGAGGGCAACAGGAACATTAATAAATGTCTTCGCTTTTCTCTTTGACTTTGTCAGCCCTCCTCGTTAACTGAAAAGTTAAACTTGACGGTATACAAGTACAAGTATATTTACCTTTTATTTGAGTAAATATGGCAAGTGTATACATAAAATCTGTCCATATAAATGCCGACGCTCTTTTACTCTCGTTTTTTTTCTTCTTCTTTTTACAAATAATATAAACACATAAACGCCGACAGACATACTTTTGTAATGACACAAAGAGTGAATGCACCACTGAAATATTTAACAACTATAATAACTCTCCCTTCTGAATGGTTTTAAGTTTTCCTCCACACACACACACACACGAGGTTATATGTATTGTATTAAGCGTTTACTCTGAGCCATCATTGGATGCATGTGAAACTTGTTTTTTCTCCTCCCTTCTCCGTCTTATCATTTTGCTTACAACAAAACCAACAAAATAACGGCACATGGCTACTTTCTCACGATCAAACCTTTGCTGCTTATTCAAGCTCCAAAAAACCTGGGCAGAGAGGGGCGTTTGGTTGGTGGGTTGGTGAAAGTATGACTGAAATAGTCGTATATATGAACGATTCCTCTACCAGCGCTGTTCTAAATTTTCAAATGACGGGCACAAAAGTAGCAAGAAAGAAAGAAAGATGTACTGGAAATAGGACTATTTACTTTAATACGTTCATTTAGGAGTGCACAGTGAGGAGAAGACATGCAAGCCTTGACGTTAGCACACATCCCAGTAGAATCTATACTAGCCTAAACACATATAAGTACACATTACACACTATACTCCCTCAACTCGACTAACTACAACTTTCCCCAGGTTATGAAAACCGGACACAGTTTATATCCATTAGACATACATAATATGCATCATGCACATATACATAAGTGGATTTGATAGAGTATGGAAAAGGTTTGTGAAAGAGCTGCCTAATGTTGGATGATATCCGGACTAATGTGAGTAGTACATAGGTATATATATACAAGAGATGTGTAGAAATGTGCAGATATGGGAAACGGTTTAGTTTACTTTTAGAGAAAACACCAGCTCAGTACCATTTATAGAAACGGAAGTCGACGAAACTTCAACATTTTTGACTGCACTCGCACTCCTCTTCCTTTCCTCCTCTCTGCATCTTCAGAGTTCTCTCTCTCTCTTCCTCACTCAACTCCGTCTTAGTTTCCCTGTTCGACGGAGTAAAAAGCAGTGAAAGAGGGAATGCGAAAGAAATATGTTACACTTGCAAAAAGTGAAACTTAAGTTTCCCCCAGGGTTGTTAAAAGGCGAAAAAAGAAGAGGAGAGAGAGAGAGAGAGAGACGAAGTAGTCGGTGCAAAAGAAGGAGCCAACCGACTCACTCTGAATATATTTACATACCTATACACGTTTCGCTGTGTACAAAATGGTTACTTTTTCTCATCCTACACGGACATGCTCCAACTTTCTTTTTTTTTCTTCACCAGGTTTTCTCCGCTGGTTTATTCTGCTATTGTCAGTTGTACGTGTGTTGTTGCGTAATGCTAGGCTCTATTAGGAAAATACAAACGGGAAAGTGAAATGCACGGATAACGGAGAGATTCACTCGAACGAATAAAGCGACTGTGTGCATGCCATTCGAAACGGAACACAACTTTTATATTGGCAGCAGGCATGAAACAGAGAGAGAGAGAGTCTTCTTAACTACGGCGGTTTCCAACTCTACTATTCACTCGGAAGCCTTGTAAGCTCGGTTGTACGATGATGAGAGTTTTATGCCGTATACAAAAGTAATACCCACAAAGTCCATGATGGGTCATTACGGGATAGTGGGTAATTAGCTAAGTACTTGCATGAAAATAATCAGAAACCAGAAGAAAATCATAAATAGAAATGTGCAGTTTCCCTCTGTGAGAGGTGCACACAGTTTGTATCTGTTAACAGGCTGGTCTCCTTTGGAACCGGTGTAATGGGATCCCGCACCAGTGACCACAATTTTATGGAATTTTCGTGAGTAATTTCACTTCATTTATATTAATTCCAATGGAATCATGTCCTCGCTGTAAATGCGTCCCATTTCCACGAAAAAAAAATTGTCCCTTACTGCAGCTTTGGGAACATCCGGAGAAGTTGTATCTAGCGTGGGTTATACTGTATACATACGCCCCCGTTTTTTTGAAAGGTGTACACAACACATATAAAATACTTACCAAGCATGAAACATGAATGGCAGTTAAATGTTGAGTAAAGGAACATTAAACGGC